>JAOTAV010070729.1:0-13550 GCA_026546445.1 Cyclargus thomasi | reverse complement strand
GCATATGCTGATTAGCAATCAGCGCTGATCTTCCGCTGGGTCGACAGGTGACGTCACGGACATCAATAAAAGCTAATGTAAAATAAAGTAACAATAAATTTTTGCCAATAACAATTTTTACTAAAACAACTATTGTAGTTTAAAACTAGATGTAAAAAAATAATGAAAATTGCACGGTACAGCGAGAAAAAACAAAAGCCTTAGCAACAAAGGTATCTGTAATAAATAAAATATCAGATTACTGATGTATATAACTAAAACGTTTGACAAAAACAGTAAAAGGAGATCAATATTCAATCAGTAACAAAATAGCCTCAAATGTGATTGCTTATAAAATAGTAAAATAAAATGTATTATTGTATAACATAAAAATAATATTATAAGCATGCATACATAAAACAGTAGATAGATATGAAATTTGTAAATATGGATATAAATAAACAAAATAAAAGTAGCACTTCTATATTTTCATATTACACTAGTGTCTATTTTTAAAGAACTTTCAGCAATTTGGTGATAAAGAATAAAACTCTTGAATTTCTTTTTAAAATTATTTATATTCTGCAAGTTTCTTATTGGGGGTGGAATACTATTCAGGTTGCAGCATAGCGGAAGCTACCTCTGAAGGCGGTTGACTTGTTAATATACATCGCCACATACACAGTACATACAGTTCAAGCCAGAAGCGCTTTACACACATGAGCCGCCGACAGTCGCCGACGGGTATCGGCGGCCTAAGTGGACAGAAACATATCGGCGACACGTATAGCCGTGTTGCTGTAAAATGTATCAAATGTTGCCGACAAATGTCGGCGACTTTGGCGGCTTAGGTGTGTCGTTTGCCTCAACACTCCTATTTTACCCGTAGGTGGAAAATTATCTGGAAAAATGTTATGAAGAGCTCTCTGTCGATGTCACCTGCTAATTTACACAACGATAATACACGCACACACATACATCCCGTGAGGCTCACATTGGTTACATACACTACTTTGCTGTGTAGTAATTTTGCATGCGACTGACACTTATACTTATACTTTGCTTGCATGTAAATAAAAACTTTACTATAATCTAAGTCAGCTACTACCTCATCTGTTTACCACATTAACATCCTTCCGACAGATATCCGAACAAACATACTTGATACTTTGATTATAGCATTACATATTTTGTCGACGCATGCTACGTCCTTATAACTCATCATTGCTAAAAGCCTTTGATATACTATTTGACTATTTTTCATAAATGTGTTGATTTTACATTAATTTACTTGCATAATGAGTTACAAGAATATAATATGGAGTCTTTGAAAAGAGTCCTTTTAGTTGCTATACCTTTTTGTTGTTAAGGCACACATATTTTTTAATTTATATTTATCATAATATCTGTTTTTAATTTTAGGCAGAGCTAGGAGTTCAGATTCTAGCTTCGTTATGTTGGTCGATGAGCAAGACCGCGGGAAATTTTTAGCCAGATATACAGAATTCCAACAAATCGAGGGTTACATTAGTAAGGTAAAAATACCATAACACTCTTATTTTATCGAACTGCCACGGAAGGGTTAATGTTTTTGCGCGTATCTTGTACGTACGTATGTATCTAGGTATGATGTATTTATTACCTGATATCTCTGGTATCGCCGTCCGCATTTATATAACTGAGGTATTGGCAGATCTGTCTTAGTAGCTTAAGAGCCTGTTTCACCACATTCACACACACTAGGAGTGACTATCCTGTCCTAAACTTAGGGGTCATCCATAAAGTACGTTACACCAATTTCATTTTTATTGATGTACTTTTGTGTATGGCATGGCCATATCTGACAGATGATTCTGCCAAAAAAGTATAGATGGGTTACGTTAAAAAAATTAAATATGGTGACTGTGTGACGACATTAAACGTAATGAAATAAAAATTCTTTCGATTTTGTAAGTAATATAAGGTGTATTACCACTCTCAACAGCAATTTAATACGAAACATCGACATTAAAAATAAAATCTGGCAATACATTATTCGAAACTCCATACGTGGTGTTAATGGTAAAATAAAATGCAAAATGTTTTATTTACCATTTTGCTCTTTTAGTAACAATTAAAACAGAGATTGGAGCTACCAGATAATTGCACTCTGTGGTGGTTAATATGAATGCATCCTTTGTACGCTTTCTTTCAGATTTTGGTCGGGAATACCTGGGAACGTGACGCTCCTACAGAGGAGGATATTGAAAAGGATTTATACGAGGAAGAAATACCACCGTACGTCACTAAATATGGAGGTAAAATCGCAATGTTTTCGCAGACTTGAAATATATTTTGTTGGAGAGAGAGAGAGCTCTTTTTGGTGTATCAAGAAAATCGCTCGAACCTGTCATAAATATTAATAAAGATAATTCAAGTCAGTGCGTGCGCCTGTGAATATACAACTTTCATAAATGTGGCAGAAACGCGGCAGGTTCCGTCCTAGTTACCCAGACACACGGGCAGCACGCAAAATGAAATTGAACTAAAATAATCTTTATCTATCATATTAAAATAGTCATGTTTTCGGACTATGCTATAATATAACACAATATTGTAGCGCTGAAAGCTAATTTTTGGTGATTTAAGATTTGTGAGACCGTGCGCCCCAGCATCATTTTTTGCTTATAGTCAAAATTTCCGCTTTCGACTTTTCCCTCTACAAACAATTCCCTTACTAGCCTATATTATGTATGTAATAAGCACATATGATGGTACGGAACCCTTCGAGCGCGAGTGAAACTCTCACTTGACCGGTTTTATTTTTGTTTCACAGCTCGTCTATCAGCCGGTTCCGCCATATCTCTACTGAATCGTTACTGCAGTGTTTTGCCACACGACCTGTTCACGGCCATAACGCCCATGTGGGTACAGGAGCGGCCGCTGAACTGCGAACTGCGTCGCACCATCATCATCCTGCCCCTAGCTTGTCCCATCAAAGAGGATATAGTGGTAATTTTACCATCAGAATAATTGCGTAAAAACCAACATTCTTGTAAATTTCTTTAGAACCATGACGTCTTTCCAACATTAAAAGACTAGTCTTTAATTTTCTTTTTTTTACTTTGGCCCCTTCACTAAGTTTATGCCAAAAATAAAGTTGATTAGTGACTTCGTTAGAATGTTAAGGAAGAACAAAGAGTACAGTTAGTATGGATTAGTCAGTTACACAGAGCAATATTTACATTTAACAAATCCACCTAGGACAACAACAACTTGGTATGTATGTATATTGTAACGTAAACTTTGTAACTAATCATGTTTATTTCTTTACAGGGTGATTACTATGAAGTGTTGAAGAATGCGAAACGGTCGGCGGCCCTCAAAGCGTGCAAGAGGCTACATGAGGTCGGGGAGTTGGATGAAGTGACACTCCTGCCGCGGAAATACGGGTAAAACTTCTTAAGGCTAGTTGAGAGTAGATATTGAGTTTCATTTATACGGAGTGTTAAACAACAAAATGATTATACTTTTAGGTAAATGTGAATCCAATAGACGCAGAAGCATATAGTTTATTGTAAACGTAGCAGTTCTAAGAAATTGTAATTTTTATAAACAAAGCGCCTCAGAATCACTGTCGACGTTCAAAAATTCACAATTTATTTCAAAGATTATTCTTCCATGCGATATATTAATAAAATTAGTTCAAGTTTTTTGTCAACTGCAGTTGACCAAACCAGGAATGTTTAAAAATAAAAACTAACCCCCTTAATCATAAAAATATTTAAGCAACTAGTTGGCGCAAAAATTTGTATATCACGCGGGAACCGTACATTTTCCCGGGATATAAACTATCATATAAGTCGCACAGACCTAATAGCTAATAAACAAAAAAATATTTATTCAAATCCGTCCAGTAGTTCCTGAGATTAGCACGTACAAACAGATAAACAGACTTTTTTTGTCGATAAGTGCTCTATTACTGTTCCTTAGCCTCACATTAATTATTTTGTAAAAATATTAAATGTACAGACTGTTTTATTATATGTAAAGAATTATAGACGTTTAACTAATCAGGCTCGCTAGCCCTTTCTGTCGTGTTCCAGAACATTGCTTGAATATTTTTATGAATAAGGGAGTTTATGATTTGACTGATAATTATCGAAACTCTAATTGAAAAAGTCGTGCTGTTGTGTTTGATTGCAATATTTTGTATATTTATAGAAAAGTCGACTTTGATCAAGAGGACTTAAAATCGTGTTTCCTAAACTGGCATCAGGAAAATGACGAAAACGACGAAAACCTACCCAAGACTGGCACGAAACACAGGATAAGAAAATATAACAGACACGTAAGTTGTACTGTAAACTTATACTTTATTTCACATCTTACAATTTCCATTATTAATAAAGAGGAAAGATTTGTAATTTTGTTTGTTTGTTACGAATAAACTCCGAAAGTATTGATCTGATTTCAAAAATAATATTGGTATTCCACGCTTCTCCTCCATATCAACTACAACTGGGAGAAATTTCATGCTTTTACATCTACAAGTCTTTCGTTTAAAGGGGTTCAAAGATTTTCGCTCGCATATTAATATATAAATGTAAAAATATATTATTAAATTAAAAGTAAGGCACCTGACTTTGAGTTATACTGCAAATCTAAAACAATTTTATTTTTAATTTTTAACACTTTCAGATGTTGTATTTCTAGAATAACTGAACTGTTGTGTTTCAGTATCCTGCAGTCCTCAACGGTCCGTCAGTAACTTGCAACGAAAATATCCTTTATCTCCACGTGATAGAGTTGAAAGTCGCTTACGACGTACCCAAAGATTCGAGAGAGAATGTGATATATAACTTGCTGAGGAATGACCAGACGTATGGTCTTCTGACCTTTAACGCGCTACCGAAGCTATGCGATTTCCCCATGTTCATATCTGCGGGTGAAATAACGACTTCCATCAAAGTTAACTTTGCCCGTCTTCCGTTAGACGACGAAACTTTTGAGGTTATAAAAAGGTAAGGTTTTTCAAATCAAATGTTTGAGTCTCACTTTTGTTTACCTACTTCCAGGAAGGAAGTTTCTCAATTCGACTAGAATCGTTACTTTTGTTATGGTACCGTGTTTTATAAGAAAGGCATAATTTATCTAAAGTGGTTTACCAAAGGGATATTTTATAAAATTATTAATAAGATATTATTTCCTACCGATATTGTCTACTGACCGACTTCGTCACTGCTTAGAAGTTACATTTAACGTAGAGAAAAATGAAACCATATAGTCCAGGTATAGGGGCAACTTATTGAAATTTTCGTGTTGCGGTCGCAGTGTAAACGCGATACAAACGTGCTTTTGTACCGGCCCGAAATTGTAAGGCGTTTGCATCGCTACTTACACGCGTCGTAAATATCGACTAAAATGCAACAAAACGTCAACCATACAAACGGAAGTTTTTTTCAATGTCACGTTTATTTTTCAGATTCCACTACTACGTGTTCGACGAGGTTTTGGATATAGCTAAGAAGTTTCTAGTGTACCACGGCGACGTGAATTGTATGTACGTGGTGCCGGTTCGTCGCATAGACGATTGCGATTATGACGTCGACTGGGATTTGTTGCAGACGTACCGACCGATACCGCCTGTTGTTGTGCCTACGGACGCGGTGAGACCCTGCGGATTTTTAACCGACTTCTAGAAAGGAAGAGGTTCGACCGTATATATTATGTTCTTGTGTTCCGTACCTATAGGGTAAAAGCAGGGCACAGCTGTTACTAATACTTTGATTTTTATCTGTCTGTATGTCTCCAGGCTGTAGCTCAAGAAAGGTAATAGTAAGAGTTGAAATTTTCGAATATTATTTATTTCTGTTGTCCGCTGTTTTAACCTGTTTTTTTTTTTAATATAGTTTGTAACAAAACAAAGTGATAATACGGTAATGTGCCCCTTGCAAAGTGTTCAAGTATATAAAAGTAACGGCACTAAAAATATTTTTTGGGATGAATGAGTAATGATAATAATAATAATATCTATGGTCCTGTAATAGTATCCTGTGCTAAGTACCCGAAGGACTTGTGTTATAAGTACAAGGGAAATGTATTTAATACTTTTATACTATACACATATTTAAGATTTTTATTATTTATTACACATATTTAATATACATCCACGACCCAGGAACATTGACAATTTTTTTATTACATCGGGGGGATTCGAACCCGCGACCCCCGGCGTGAGCTACCAAAGCGCCCAACCACCGCGCCACAGAAGTCGTCAAACTATTACTTAAATATTATATTTCAGGAAAGACAACTACTCCACGTGACTATGGAAGAATACAAGTATGCGGTAGTCACTCCATATTACAGACCCAGCGTTCGGCCTGATAGGTATTTTATTTTATTAAGGAAAACATACAGTGGTAATCATAGATTATGATACAAAACTAATTCATTTCTAAGCACTAACATGTTTTCACAATTGAAATCCTAAATGTAAGGAAAATATGCTTTACAAAAAGTGAATAAAATATACATAGTATGTTTGACAATGAAAATAACTATTAAGTTATTGACGTGTTATCGAGTTGTTTCTTCAATTATCAAAACGAAACCTTTTCAATTTTCCGCTTTACACGGTACAAAGCACTTATACGCCACTAGTGTTACATCCATTCTAATGTTATAAATGTGAAAGAGTGTCTGCTTTTCTGTTGCCTCTTCACGCACAAATCGCTGAGCTGAGATATATGATATATTGAGCCCCGGGGAAGGACGTAGGATACTTTCATCCCGGGAAAATGTACGGTTCACGTAAGATAAACTTATTTTGTTGCAAAGGGATCGCGGGCATCTTCTAGTAGATAAAACAATTGTTTCTTCCAGATACATAGTGACGAATGTTCTGGAGTACACGACGCCGATGTCGTGGTTCGAGTCCGCCGACATCCCGACGTACGCGGACTATTATCGCAGCAAATACAACCTGGAGATACTCGGCAGTAAAGACCAGCCGATGCTTGAGGTAGGTTTTTCCGTACCCATAGTATCAAAACGGACCACCATTACAATGGACAAAATGACAGTGACCTGACTTTACAGAGTTCTCGAAATTGATTGCGCTCAACCCGCGGCTATGTTAGTATTAACTTCATAAGGACGACGACGAAGTTATGTAAGTAGTGTCACTTGGGACGGCTGTGAGGTCACGGAATGGGTCAGGCGGAAGACCGGCGTTGGTTACCTGCTAGGTGTGCCAAAACTGCCGAGCTTGGTCAAATTTGCGGCCATTGTATACTCTGTAACTTAGTTATTAAGGTTGATTAATGTAGCTGCAAATAAATAACTATTCTATTTTATTTCTACTTTGGAGTCGGCAAACTCTTCGTTATGTATTTCCCGCTATAACTAAGACTCTCAGTAAACGTGAGACCTAAGTCCCCAGCGTTTGTTCGTTGCACCCTTATATCACGAAAATAAGGCTTTGCCGTCCATCCGTCTGTCTGTCTTCAGGCTATACTTCAGGAATAGCGGTAGCTGGGCAACTATCTATACATATGACAAGTACTAAAAATAAAATGAGAATAAATATTTAAGGGGGGAATTCGCTGTCTTTTTCACGCATTTGACTTTCCCATAGATATAGACTACCTTTTTTTTACGTTAGAGTCGCAGTATAATTTGATATAGCTTATTATTTTTATGCATAAAATCTAACATCTTTTCAGGTGAGAAATATAACGACTCGAGCGAACTGCCTTCTACCGCGCGCGGCGACCATTCGGTCGTTGACGGACAAACAAAGGAAACTAATCGCCGAGGCGCAAGGCGATAAAAAGTTCAGTGGTTTCCCCGAAATGTTCGTCCCGGAATTCTGTATCAAGTTCGACTACCCGGGCGCCTTGTGGCTGAAAGCGACGCTGCTACCCAGCATCGTGCACAGGTCAGCGGTCTCTTTCTAAGTGAATAGTATAATCAGAATAAGAAATCATTTATTGTTTAATTATTTTTAAGCAAATAATTATTGTTTAATAATTATTTGCTTAAAAATAAGGTAAATCAGGCAGGTAGTGAGCGAGATAGAATGGTAAAATCCTGAAGATTTCTTAGCAGACCTATAATATGAAGGAGGTACAAATGTTTAGTATCTATACTAATAATATAAAGCTGAAGAGTCTGTTTGTTTAAATACGCTAGCTTTTAGAACGCCCTAATCTCAGGAACTACTGGCCGGAATTTAAAATTTCTGTTAGTGTTGGTTAGTCCATTTGCCGAGAAAGGCTATAATATAACATCACGCCACGACTGATAGGAGCCGAGCAGTAATCAAATAATTTAAAAACGGGATAACTTACAAAGAGTCACGCGGGCATAATCGCGGGCAACAGGTAGTTTATAATATTTTGCAATTAAAATGTAGTAACAACCAATACATTCATATATATATATATATATACTTTAATATTTTTGTAATTTTAGGGTGACTATGCTTCTAACGGCGGATGAACTTCGCGTGGAAATACAAAAGGGAATTAGAAGAGGCGCAGCTACTACCTTACCAACTTGTAAGTATTATCTACTTAGAAATATGTCATGTGTTCAAGGAGACTTCAAATGATTTTGATCCACAAAAATCGCTGCGTCCTGCAGCGATTTTTGTGGATTTATTTTGTGTGTTGTGTGATATTATTTTGTCTCCTTTAATTTTAAGAATACTTTAAAAAGTTTGAGTGCCTTTAAAAGAGCCTCTGTACAGGCAAAAATTGTACAACATCTGCTGTCTGGTAGAATTTTTTTGCGAAATTTTTTATTTACAGCAAAATGTAGATATTGTGATGCTGTCAATAGCCTGTCGCTAGAATAACACTGCGGGCAACTTTTAGGTCATAAATAAATAATGCCTTTATAAAATTAATGTAAGTAATGATCAGTAAGATCATTACTTACATTAATTTTTAACAAGACATATGCAAACTTTAAAGTTATACATTGTGCCTAATATACATCGTGTTGTACTTTGGTAATTTCAGCTGAGAATTGGGAACCTATAGTTGTCGACATTGGGGTTGCAACCAAGTCCTTGTTAGCCGACATCGAACCACCTTCCGCTGTCATGAGTGTTGATAGGTCAGTATTACGGTAGCTTATTAATAAAAATGTTCATGCAATGTGAACGATTGCATGAAACCATATTAAATATCCATTCTTAATATTATCAATGGAAAAGTCTGTCTGTTAGCTCTTCACGCCCACACCGCTGAAAAAGATTTTGCTGAAATGTTGTATGGACATACTTTTAGTCCCGGGGAAGGTCAAGGATACTTTTTCACACATTTTGGGGAATGAAGTTCGGGCATCGGAAGAAGCGGGCATCATCTAGTAATAAATGTAAGCAAGCAAGACTGTCAATAACTCCTTTACGTCCAAACAGATTTCGTCGAAATTTGGTGTAGAGATGCTTTACCCATGTGATAAACAAATTTTGGCATCATCTACTCAATTTCTAATTCTTGGCTGTCATGTAACTTTTCTAATGTGCCAAAACCAAGACGTTGTCGTAAACCATTATGTGCTGTAAGAATATTTTAATGAGACTAGGATTAAATAGTGTTGTATTTCTGCCTCCATATGCCTGTTGGCCCTAATCTTTTTTTTATTTTTATTTTAAGGATAAACAATCCAATTGACGAATTCGCCCCGAGAAAAAAACTGAACATAAACACCATGAGGGAAAGCATTTATCAGCTGCAGAAGAAGAAAATTAGCAAAGAGTACCCCTGGCCGGTAAGTATTAATATTTAGAATACATGGACATGTTTAAATTTAGGCTCAATTGTCATACTAGCGTCCCGCCTAAGAGCCAACTAGTCCATAGATGCATCGCGGCTAGTGGTCGAGGCGACCCGGTGAGGCTTGAAGTCGGCTGATATGGTGCGGAGGAGCGGGGCGTGTTGATGATTGCTGATATCTGGAAGGAGGCTTCTTGTCGGTGGTGGTCACCAATGTTGCGGTGGTTGGGAACCGAAAAGGAATATCTTCCGGCCGAGCGACGTAGCATGCTCGGCCAAGGCTGGAGCCCCACTGACGTCATTTTAGCCGTTTATATATGTTTGTCGTTCGCCGAAAATTCAATACCGCAATGCAGGATTGTGAGGCTAATAATTATTGTGGGTACCGCCACATTTTTATAACATACCCTATAGATGCGTTGCGTTTTCGCATGTGACGTTTTAACGGAGCAACGGAAACAGGAGGGAGGACTATGCTGCGTTGTCGGAGCTTATAATGTTAACCCTAGTTGCGAAGTGCGTCGATCTCGTCCTCGTGTTGTATCCTGGGCATAATTGAATATTCTGTCATAACGGCCACAGATTATCCTTTGAACTTTTTATTAAATGCACATTCATCCAATTTCTATAATTTACTAACCTTTACCTGTGGTTGCCCGAAAGAAATTACTTATTAGGGATAAAGCCGCAATTGAAGTACACTGTAGTTATAAGTTGTTGCATTTAATTTTTCAAAGTTTTTAATTTTTATTTCTTTAAATTTAATCATCGTCAAATGTCTCTGTATGCAGCTATTAGTTGCTTGAACAAGCTAAATGCTCAAAAACAAAAAGACCTTACTGCAGAAACCTTTTTGCATCCTGTTATGTATATTTCTTTAATTGCTATTTAAAGCCCTTCATTTTGATAAACTACTCAAAGTATTTGGTGAAAAAAAAATTTTTTGGAATCTTAAAATCTCATGATTTGGACTTTTCTATTTAAAGTACCCGGTCTCACTCGCGCTATCAAGACGTTTCTAACGACACTTCATGTATTAAAATCGTTCAGGCTGTAGCATAGAAATTTATATACATACATACACTCGAAAAACATAACCCCCCTTTTGGAGCAGTCGGGTAAAATTTTTATAACCGTAGGAGGAGAATGAGCCGGTCGACATCGAGCGCAACCTGTCAACGGTGACGGTGATGGACGTGGAAGTGTACGACTCGTTCGTGGGCGCGCCGCTCGTGGCGGTCGCGAGCGGCGACGACTCTGCCCCCCTGCGGCCGCGCGTCCAGCCCTCCGCGGCCGCCATACTGCCGCCGCCGACACCGTGAGATTATATCATTTTTTTTCTCCATTTCTCCCATCTTTGTCTATATATACACTAACTGTTGCCTACGTCCGGGTGAAACTTTATAAAGTATCCTGCTTTTACAACAGGTTTTGGTTTCTGTTTCTCCTATTGGTCGTAGCGTGATAAATGGACTAAACAAGACGACAATATTTTTTTAAATTTCGGTCAGTAGTCAAACAAGCTTTAGTTTTATATTATTAGTATTGATTATTCAATTGCTTCAGACGTTACCAGACTTCAACAATTAACCTGCTAAAGAAGAAACCAACGGCACGAGGACCGGAGCTCCGAGATATACTCACATCCTTAACGACGATCAACTCTCACGACAACTTCAACTTGGAGCGGACGGAGACTCTGGGGGATTCCTTCCTCAAGTTCGCCGCCAGTCTGTACCTGTACCATCGGTTCCCGACCATGGATGAGGGGCAGCTGACCAATATCAAAGGCAGACTCATCGGTAACAGGTAATCCATACTTTCTTATACTTGATATTATGAATGTGCAAGTGTGTTGGTCTGTTTGTTTGTTACCTCATCACGCCCAAACCGCTAAATCGATTCTGCTAAAATATGGTATGAAGATACTTTAAGTCCCGAGAAAGAATAAAATATACTTTTTTCCCGGAAATTGTATGGTTCCCGCACGAGGAAGCAATTTTGGCGCATTGACCTTTTGGGCGTTTAGTTAGCGTGGGAAATAGCCTTGAGTGAAGTCGAGAAATAAGCCAGAATGAAGATAAATCATTTCAAAAGAAAAGGATTCCGTATCCGTAAATCAGTTAACATGCCTTTAATATTATGGTAAATTCTCTTAGAAATCTTTTCTACGCTGGCGAGAAGATAAACCTGGGAGGTCGCATGAAGGTGGAACAGTTCACGCCCACGAACGACTTCGTGATACCAGCATTCTTCGCGCCAGAGTTCCTCATAGAGCTTATACACAGGGAACAGGTTAGTCATCTATGCTAATAATATAATGCTGAAGAGTTTGTATGTTTGTTTGAACGAGCTAACCTCAGGAACGACTGGCCGGAATTGATAAACTCTTTTCGTGTTAGTTAGTCCATTCATCAAGGAAGGCAATAGGCTACATAACATCACGCTACGACCAATAGGAGCCGAGCAGTAATCAAAAAATGTAAAAACGGGATTCTTTTTAAAGTTTTACGCAGGAGTAGTAGCGGGCAACAGCTAGTACTTTATACACAAGCAGGGCCGGCGTTCGCCCTACCAGCGCCCTGAGCGAGACGCCATTGCCTAACTTCAATTTTAATACGTATGAAATAATTCAGCGCCTTTAAAAAACGTGCGGCACCCATTTTATTTAGCGCTCTGAGCGGTTGCCCGAAGTCGCAAGGTGGCAAAAATAGAACGCTCGGCGGCTAGCGGCAGACGAATTGTGACATTTGAACTTTAAAATATTTGTTTTTTATTTTCAAAGTAGCAGGCGTCCACTTGACATTTTAAATCACTGCGTTTTGTCACGCACCAAGCGAATAGCTATTTAACTGTCTGTACACAAAAGGATAGTGGCGTACTAGGCATAGATTGCTTATGTATCATCTGTGCGATTTAACGAGGCACATGACCTAGGCAAAGCCATTTTGGAAAATGTAAAAAAAAAACAAAATGCCCAAAAACAGCAACAGAAAACTTGCTAAAATATCAATGCTCGTATAGGTTTTGTTTCTGTTTTTTAAAATTCTTTATTCATAATAATAGGTACACATACGATTGGTTAAACACAATTATACTGAATACATAAAGTAATTTAACTAACAGGCTAAGCGCGCCACGAAAATTTTTGCTAGTTTGACAATAGGTATAATAAATATCATGCCTTTAACAAAACCATATGAGTAAACATTAATATTTGCACAAACATTTTTGAACATTTTGTCATGTTTTTTAAAATTTTTTCCAAAATGACTTTGGCATGGTTATGTGTCTAGTTAAGTCGCACAGGTTCTAGCTAACTTACTATACAGTAATTCAAATCGCTCTTTGGTTTAAGGAAAATAATTCAAACAAAATATTTCGAAACTATTATCACAAAAAAAAAGAATTTAATCAGATTTGCTTAGCTTGCGGAACAGCGAGATTGATTCGAATATATCTTCGGTGAGCTCTTTAGGGTTCTGTAAAGCGCCGAAATGCCCGCCGTAGTTGACGGTAGTAGATCGTACTAGTTTGTGAAACTTGTCGCGCAGAACCCAATCAGGTTGGAAGAACACCTCGTAGCGGAAGTTGATCACGGCCGTTGGAACGTATGTTGGAATCCTGAAAGTGAAAAGGGTAATTTGAAATGGACTTTTGAAAATGGGTTTTTCATTCTTAAGATACTAATTTTAATACCATCAAACCAAGAAGTCTACGAATATTAATTATTTTTTAACAAAAAATTAAAACCGACTTCCAAAGGAAAAAACTAAAATAGTACAAAAGAAACTAAAAAGT
>JAOTAV010070728.1:0-38623 GCA_026546445.1 Cyclargus thomasi | reverse complement strand
GTTCGAAGTTAAGTATGGACGTATGGGTTTTCTACTAAACCGCGAGTGTATCTTCTTCCCAAACATGTACAAGCCCTTAGATCCCTACTCACTCACGCATTGATAATATAAGTATAGTTATACTTCTCAATGTAAATGGAAGTAATATTTACTTGATTGCAAATAAAGTTCGAAGTTAAGTATGGACGTATGGGTTTTCTACTAAACCGCGAGTGTATCTTCTTCCCAAACATGTACAAGCCCTCAGATCCCGAGTCCGGAGTTTCGAGGGCGACATGGCCACCCATATTCTGGCGAGTGCTCGACCCAGTTAGTTAACTATTGTGGCAGAAGTTACGCCGCGTCACTATACAATATTTGTAATTTTTTCCACGAGAGCCGTCGAGTCGGCCGACTGTTTCATAATTAGGATGCTTTTGTCTTGTTAATTAAGGTTTTTAATTGTACTTTTACGAGGGTTTTCGTTACCTGCAAACTCCTGACATATATTTGCCACATTAATAAAAAAAAGGAAAGAAGTGTCCGTGATTACATTATATTTTTAACCGACTTCCAAAAACGAGGAGCTTGTGCTGGAGATATATTTTATATGGTAACTCTAAATTGCAATCGAATCTTATTTTATAATAGCAGGTAATTTAGTTAAGCTTAAAATAAGGTACTTTTCAACTTTTTACTATAAAATATATTATCTATGTATTATACAGAGATTTATATATGAAACTTTTCCAAGTTGCCATTTAGAAATGGAAATAAATAGTTATGTCGGGCGACGAATGTGCAAACAGAAATATCCCAGCATGCAATACAAATATAAATTTATTCAAAATTGTATACAAAATAGCAGGTTACAACAATATCGCAATAAAAGACACGCAAAGTCAATTACAGAGCTAATTCCAGGCAGCCATAGATATAGGAAAGTGAGTGAAATGCCCACTGAAATACCGACAGCGAAATATATGCCTTACAATTAGATCGCTTGTTTTGCGACAGCACCGCTACTTCTATATTACAAAGAACAGCGCGACAGCCACGCGACCTACAACACTATTAAATATAGAAGCATTAAAGGCAATCTAATGTGAAAGCACCTTAAAGGCGTTGAAGCCCTATACTCCCATCATTATAGGCTCTATCCAAGTAGCAGGTTGTAAACTTACTACAAACATATAGAAAAAAATACGTATCATAACTACATTTATTTCGTGGTACATAGTTAAATATGGATTCAACATCTAGCACTAAAATGATGACCAAAGTAGGGTCATACTTTTAGCTTTTACTGTCTATAGGTCAATCCGGCAATGTAGGCTCCCAAACTAAACAAATTTGGCCAAACCACGTCGTTAAATGTCAATGGATAGAATACCGAACCATGGAAAAGTAGCCCAAATCACATCAAAGCTAAATGTGTAAAAAACAGAAAACCCGACTGCTGGAACCATTGCAATTTAAACATCAAGTTATGTATTAATTATAGAATAGCTATTTAAAACCCTATATTTTGATATCCTACTCGACCTAAATAGGCGAAAAAAAAATTTGGAACGATAGAATTTTAACTTCGAAATCCGCCATTTTGATTTTGACAATTTTTTAATGTACCCCGTGTCACTTGTGTTATCGAGACGAATCTAACGATACCTCATACGTTAAAATACATAAAGCCGTTTTAGTTGCAGAGCGTGACAAACATTTACACATACATATACTCGTATACAGTGTACATACTCTCAAAAAACATAACCCCCCTTCTGGCGCAGTCAGATAAAAAGAAACGTAATCTTTTAGCGCTGCTACTTTAACAGCGAACTCTTTACTATTTTTAGGTTTCTTATACCTTTTACTTTATATTATTTGGGGTGCTTAAACCATAGCAACAATAGTTGTCATGGTTAACGCACATAAGTTATTCTTCTATGCGTTAGTATTTCGATGCATTGCCATGTCTACTCCTCACTCTATGGCCCAGTATCCATATGCAGCGACCCACTTCCAACTGAAACAATACTGGCCATTAGCTCACGTGAATCTACTGTTCAAAATTCGATTTGCACCACGCCGCTAGAATTTGGCGCTGCGATGGTTAAATCTATTCCGATCTTCTGGCTATAATATGTTCTTATTATAAGTAGAGCGTCCGTGGCCTAGTGGGTAAGACCTTTGGTTCGCACTCGAGAGGGTGCAGATTCGAACCCCGGTGGAGGCGTGTACCGATGAGACATTTTCTGATCTCAAGTACATAATACGGATGTCCATTGCCGTGCGAGCTCTCCCGGGTCGAACAGAGTGGTACCTCTGCGTCACAGAAAACTGACGTCAAAGCCAGCAGACGGGTTACCTGATGGAAAGCAACTGCAAACACTCGAACATCCTAAGAGTCGCAAGTGCGTTGCCGGCCTTTATGAGGGAATAGTAAAAGGGGATTGAGAAGTTCGGCCACCGTAAACTCACTCACTGAAAAAAACACAGCACAACGCCGTTTCACGCCAGCTTTCTGTGAGGCCGTGTGGTATTAATCTGGTCAAACCGGCCCATTTGTGCCGAAGCATGGCTCTCCCACGGCCAACTTACAGCAGCGTCAAACTTATTAATTTCAAAAACTCCTCTACGTCGGTCACTGGTTAGTTCTGCATAATATGGCTCTATTGCGTTAATGCCTTAAACCTCTAAGGGTACACAGCACAAGTATTCCAGCTTCAAGCGTGGGTTCGAGCGAAAGGCATGTTAACATTTGCAGTCCCATTGGCAATTATTGCAAAACAAAATTATTCAACTTCACAGTTCACACTTAGGCATTGCGTAAATAACCTTACACAGGGCGATCATAAACGGTTGATTTATACGGTATACACCCATTTGAATAGGCTTAAAATAAGTTTACACCAATCTTGTTACACCCAGAAGTCTTAAGGGGCTGTGTCACTAGTTCCTGACAAATAAAGTATGTAGAATCTGTGAAATAAAATGTAGATAGCCTTCTGATCCATCTTAGGTGGATGCGAACATTTATCAAGAAGTGGTAAAAGATGAGTGACTTTGAACTAGCCGAAACCACTGGACGGGTCGAGCCGAAATTTGGTATCCAGGTAGATGTTATGACGTAGGCATCCGCTAAAAAAGTTTTAGACAAATTCTACGCTTAAGGGTATAAAATAGGAGAATGGAATTTTGTTTCAAAACACTTCTTGAACGAAACTCGAAACATAAAATTCGACAAGTAGAAAAATATACAAGGTGTAACAAAACTAAGAGAAAATATTTGATGGTTTGTATGAGTTCTCTATGTAGAGTTAGTGCGTTTAAAAAGAGGTGTAAGAAGGTAATGCTGAAAGCGAAAAAAAAATTATTTGTAAGGCAAAAATCATGTCACTGGGGTATTTTTTATTCTATGCTTTTTTCTGCGCATAATATGAACGTTTTTTTGACACTTTATATCCTTTGACATGCTGTATAAGCCATTGCTAATACATCAGTCACGTACAGGCGTTACGAATGCCAGATTATCGTTCATAAAACAAATCTACGCTTGGTACAGATAAAGGTGACTTAGGAGAGCCTGTCACGGTCTTATTTTAGATTATAAAATGAGTTTTTATTACTCCAGCATAACTTTTAAGCATGAAACATACCCAAACATGAGAAAGAGAAGAGAATTTTTTTTTGCAATTTCTTTTGGTGTAATCTCTACATAACAGCGACGATTGTTGATTGTTAATCTCATCGGTCACAATCGTTTGTAGTCCTATTTCAACGAGTTGATCAAAGGCGATCATAGGCGATGATAGACGAGCAGAACTATGCCCTCAACGTGATCGTGCTCGCGGGACATCTTTTGTAATCTCCGATTATTCAAGAGTCGTGAAACATAAATAAATTAAGTCTTAGCCTTTTAATGGCTAGCTTTGGTCACAAAGACACTACTTTGTCTCTTCTACTTGAATATCTCACAGGAAAATCCTGCCCCAGCATATCCTGGCAACTTTAAATGCTCATTAAAATCGCTGCGGGCATCCGAATTATAAAGGTTTATACAGGGTGTGCGACACACTTGTTCCTCATGTATATTCAGCGGTCGCGCTTGACAAAACAAAAAAGGCTATAATGATGTAAACTATAGCATGTATAGCCTAGCTTTAAGCCTTTATGAAAACTAGACGGCTTTTTCAAAGAATGCAACATTTAATTTGTGCCTTTTTAAACATATGTAAGCCGCAGGCATTGCTTTATATTGTGTTGGGTGAGGGTGCTTAGGGTTATCTCACACAACGCGACAATAAGGTGTTCAAGGTACTTAGAAGTTAAAATTTAGGTTTGACGTGGAGGTAGACGCAAATCTGTCAGCATTTTTTGATAGCCTAGTACATTTACTTTACAAAATGCGGCGCGTTTCATAATTTCATAGCGTATGGTCCGTGCAATACGTCTGCTAAAAAAACCCTTTGATTAGAATGATTGGAAGCTTCAGACATCATGGCGTCGTGACAGCAAAATAAGCCTTGTAGAGCTATAATTTCAGAATTTCAGCGATATGTCAAACTATTTAACCACGCTTTACGTCAATAATTCCGTTAGAAAACGCAATAACGCCCGACGGACCGTTTGACGCGACGTCATTTTCAACTGCGCCCAGTTTACATATTTGAACAAAATCAATATTAATTTAGTACTACACATTAATTCTGATGTAATTTAGTATTTAATAGCGTTTATTTCCATTAACAAATGATGCTTTAATACTCGTATTAGAGGAAAATATGTGTTTGCATGAAAATTACACAAAGCTCTTAAGGGTAAGCATAGACAGCAAGAGACTTGAGTTCTTGTTTGTCATAAAAAATGTCACACAAATAAGTCGACAAAAAAAATTAGATGGATACAATAAAAAAAAATTCGCCTACACAAGCAGCAACCAAGTAGAACACTACCCGAAGGCTTTTAAGACATTCCATATCATTACTCGAAACACACTAAATACGCTTCAAAGAAATATCACAGTAATTCTCAATAAATAGAAATTTCATAAAGTACGTGCAAAATTTATACGACTTGAAGTTGCGACTTGAGAAGTTGCAAGTTTCAAAAGCGACAAAACGTTATGAAGTTTCTTTCGCGATTGTAAAATTCAACCCTAAAAGGTTCTAGTGCACGAATAAGTGTCGGAAAAGAGATTTTACAAAGAAAATGTTTTACATGTATAAAGCGGTGAAAACTGGTGCGAACCAGAAAAAAACTAGTTTTACCAGGTTTTAACTTATCAAAAGTGTTCTAGTATAATTATGTTTTTAAGCAACTTAACATATTTTGTATGATACAGTTAAAAAACCAGCAATGTAACATGAAAAATGTTCAAAATCCTTCCTTTTCACTGCTATATTAAACCTGGTTTCTTAAAAACTAGTGCAAGTTACCTTATTCTGGATTTACAGCTAAGCTCTATCCTGAGAGAGGCAGCAAAATTACCTGGAAAGGAAGAAAGAATAAATTAGTTTATAAGTCATTTACTAGATTTGAAATTACTAAGAATCCTCGAGACGCCTACACATCTTGTAGGTCGTAGAAGGACGAGGCTTAGAACGAAAAACATTAATGAGTGAACAAAGGAAAAAACTTAGTCTTAAAAAAGCCACAACCATTTAAAACTTTTACTAATATTATCCATTTTTTATTAATTTATTTATTACATGGCGAAGTCAACATCATAGCACTTTTATCTATTTATAAACCTTTCTTGAACCTTAAAAAAAAAATTCAAGACTAAAATCAATCGACTCTTGAGAGAGGCTAAAAATGTTAAATTCAATTTTATATATAAAGTTTGATCCAAATTCTTAGAAACAATACGTCATTTGATTTTTCCTAACATTATGACCCTTTAAATGGCGTTTAAGGTTACTTTAACACATCATAATAAGTTATTTTATATTTTAGTAAGCCCCGACTGCATTGACAATTTCGATGTTAGAATAACAGAATCAGGGCACAGATTACACAACGACAATATATCATAAAGAAACCTACAAAACAAACCCTTTCATTCAAATGCTAATGCAACGATTTCGAGTTTAAGGGTCTAGGGACATTTTTATTTCACACAGCTATTGATCACTTAATCGTGTGCCATCTCTCTCTAACCCCCACAATAGAGAGAGACAGACGATAGTCAAGACGAATCATCCAACACTCCAGTTATTAAACGCCACTTGAATTATTCATAATACGAGGGTAGATCGAAATAACTTTGTAAGTTTTAGTGGCAGCGCAGCCAATAAAGTTTAAACCGTATATTCGATGGGTAGATCAGGGGTGGCTTCGCCTTAACGACGTCATTATGGTGTCATAATGATCGATCATTGGCTGAACTTCATAAACTAGTTGGCTTTTTGTAATTTCCTACCTGTTCAGATGAATAACCCGGTGGAGGAGCTACGTGATCCTTTTAAGAAAGTTTCTAATAGATATTTTTAATGATTAAATAGGGGCGGGAATTAAGGTTTACTTAAAAATAATAGAAGCTTTACACGTTAATTGTACATCTTGTTATTTTACAATCCCCTTTTACTCGAAGTTAAAGTCTGGACTAGGCATTAGGTACATCGTAAAATTAATTATACTCACATTCAAAAAATGTTTGCACAGATTTTGAATTTTGATTAGATTCGGACTGACACTGGGATAACAGCTACAATGAAATATAATGAACTTGGCTTGACACGCTGCCGCGTGTCTAGATTTACCCTTAGGACCTATTTTCACAGAAAACAGTCATGTGAGGGAGAAATTGTTTATGACATGTTTGGATTTTTCGTACGTTAATTACGCCAAAACTACTGAGTACGTGATGAGATGAAATTTTGAAAACAAGGTAATTCACGTTTTATTTCCCCGTAGCATATATCATTCGTCCGTATATCTCAGGTGGTCGATGCCGTGGGTAGCTGTTAGCAAGAAATAAGGAAACTAAATTGAGCAAAAACAATGATTGCATATTAGCCTATATAAGATAGATTGTGTGAGAAGATTATTATTATTAATTGTTGTCCCACGCTTGTAAAAATCGTTAGATTGGTGAGATTGACAGCACGACCACCACGAGTGTGGATAAGGAAGGATCACGAAACGATTAATGGTTGGACATGTGCCAAAAACGATTCCATATTCCCTGAGTTTGTCCTGTTTTAAAAAGCGTGGGATATTAAGGATGTGTTTAACTGTTTCCTAAGATTGGCTATCAACGACTTATTGACAGATTCCCTATACTTCATTTGTCAGATAAATTGTGAATACCCTATCTACGGCACTTATCAGGCATTGCTGGAACAGGCCCTATGTAGCTAGGTACTAAGGCAACTTACATTGTGTAGTTATTGTAACTTCCATTAGCTTTTAGAAATTAATACCGCAGCTCCGTTTCGCCAAAATGTATCGATCGCTAGGAAATTTTTTTGGGATGAAAAGTTTCTTAACTTTTTCTCTCATGCTAAAGAGACTTAACAGACAAAAAAAAATAGTATGGAGAAGATAACGGCGACTTCTTCGGTTCACTAAATTTAAAAAAAAAACTTTAAAAAGTTTCACAAAAATAACGTGTTCTTCGGTGTCACCAAAAATGCAATTACGCTAAGTTACAAAAGATTCCCCCAGCAGGGGTCCGTTTACATAAAACAATGCCTTCCCGCGATAATTTCACCGTGAATTATAGCGCTACACCAACACCACAATATACTGGACGAACCAGTAGCTCTATCGTGAGTTTGAAACAATAGTATTTGTCGATACTCGATAGCGACTGCGAAAATTTTTTGTATGACATTTTTTTTTGTTCTGCAATTGGCCGCTAAAAGCGCTGTAAAATTTTGCCATCCATAAAATTTACGTAGTCGCTATCGAGTATCGACGAATAGTATTGCTTTGATAAACTCATGGTAAAGCCACAGTAGACCGACTAAAGGACCGTTCGCACTGCGCACTCGCACGGAGTTTTAAAAAAAATCGTGGATTTTTTTCGCCACTGTTAATATTCTAATTGTTTGTTTAAAGTCGGCCTACTGGTTGTGAGACTATTTTGGCAACACCGACCGCAAAATTTTAATAATGAATTAAAATAACCCCTTTAAAATGTAAATTTTTAATTTGGATGACGCTAACGTCTACCCTGATTACATCCGTCTGATTTAAATGATGTAATGACGAAATTGTGATAAAATAGAGCATAAAGTTTTACCATTTTAATTAGACTATACCTTGACGGTCCTAAAGACTAAAAGGAGCCTTAATATTACACTTATTTATCTATATATTAATACGCGTACGGAAAACTTGTACCCCTTTTTACGAAAGACGTGTAGATGTAAATAACGGGGAGGAAGAGCGTGGAGTACCAATATTATTTTAAAATATGATTTTGTCTTGCATATTCTTGATTAATAAAACACTACGCACACTACAATATTTTGACATAACACGACAATCATACAAGAAATATAAATAATATCACAATTTTCATTGCCTTACTATGCTATTTTGATGACAGAAACTAGAGTCACAATGGAACAGTCAAATCTATATATATAAAAGTTGTTTTACTGAATAGCTTGACGCCAAGTCTATATTTCTATATCGTATCTGCATTGTATATCGATGCCAAACAAACCGAATAGAACGCCGAACAAAAAATTCATTACACCGCAAAACACGACAACAAAGCCGCAAAACAAATTGAAAGACAGCTTTGTTCGCCATCGATTTTCTATCCAATAATATTTCAACAAGAAAATCACCCTTCCTCCTCTCGAAGTTTTCGGTAATTAAATTTTTCTCAGAATCGTTTGAGTGGAATATTTAAAGGACAATCGTGAAAAAATCCGTCTAAATGAACAATTACTGTCTATTTGGAAAATCTTTATTCTATTGTCTTTTGTTTTTGTCGAAGTTTTACGCGCGAGTGATTAAGAAGAATATCCCTTATTATTGAATAGGTAAGAATCTGTTTTAGTAAAAAAAATAATAATAAGGAATACCAAACTTGGTGTTAGGATTTTATCCTAACTCTGATTCAGCTTTGATAGACGGAGGAACATTAGATGTTTAGACAAACTTTTACAGTAACAACATTTATAGAAAAATAGAATTGGTTATTTCTTATGTACTATATTAGTCTAAGAAATCTCAAAACCTAATAAATATTCACCTGTAAGGTAGAAGACACTTAAATAGGCACTTCGATAAAAAAATAATTTCGCCAAAATTGGCGGTCTTCAAACTTTTCCGCGGCTGTTTTAATTTTAGAGATTTATTAGGCGGGGGGTCGGAGTTACATTTTATTGCCATATTAAAAGTTAATTCGAATTACGCAAGTACGGTCCACAACAAAACGTAGCAAATTTTTTAAAAATACTAATCTGATCACTTGAATTGTGCTCTGTAGTTAATGTTAGGTATTTAATCAACCTTCTGGATTGCTTTTTCTTTTGTATTTTAACTAATAAAATTATCTGTTTCGTATTATGACTGTTCACAATATTTATGTATGCTTTTCTGTTATCTAAAGGTGAAAACTTGTAATTGGCTTTATGTTCACTAATCTTCAGTAACTATTGTCATAACTTAGCTGTAAGTTTTTCATGTTATTAAATAAATAAATAAATAAATATCCTGTTGATGTTGGGTGTTACATACGGACGGACAGACAGAGACGACGTGACTATAAGGAATTTTAACTATAAGGCTCCGGAATCGTAATAAATATGATAACTTCTTTGGAAATTGCGTCAATCACATCTAAATTACAGTCCCTGAAATATATGGGAAGCTTTTGATAGAAATACTGTTCATTCCTATGAAATCCTCTCGTGGGACAATTTCTATTCGTTATTTTCTTCGGCCAAGGAAAAAATGTCAACTAATAAAATTTCTATGTTACAAAAATAGTTTTTTTTTTCGTTCTGCTCGTGGTTCTCTCCTTTGTTGCTATGCCATATTCAATCAAAATCAGCCCAGCACTCATATTCACGAGGGCTTATTCCCGAAAACCCAAAGGCAGAATTAGAACGCTCCCATCTTTTTAGCGAAAATTACCGTCTGAATTCGCAGTAATAATTTTTTGCGCTTTTTTGCCGTCAGTAGCCTCATCCCCTCAACCCCTGCAAATTATAGCTAGTCTAATGTGGACGATAACAAAGTTTTTCGCTTAAAATTTATATTTCATATTTAAAACAAGCCCTTAGGGCTAACACCATAACGAGCTAAGGTTACATTAAATAATTAAAATACATTTTTATGTTTTTTATAATTAGCTGCACATTAAAAGTTGGTAACAAAAATGTGCTATAAAGTTCTGAATGTAATAGGTGTTTTGTTTGGCCAAGAAACATTTTGGGTGACACGTTTTTGGAGCATTTTATTTTATTTGACACTTTAAAGTAAGTCATAAAGCGAGACCGCTCTAAAGCGACACGACACTACACTTCACTTCCATAGAACTGACGCTTGTAAAACGTAAGACTGGATGGAACGTGAAGTTCGGTCTCATTTCACGGAATCAGGCCGCACGCTACGTACGCGCTAAAACACTGACGGATTTCACTAACTAAAATTCGTAATATCAACGTACTAATTTATTCGTTACTTTCTTAAGGAAACGCCGAACTAAACGAAAAATGACCACTTTGCAGCCAAAAAATAATATCCACCCAACATTCGAAGTCAGTGACCGAAGACGTTTCCGATAGGGAATTAAAAAGTTCCATTGAAAAGAGCGCAGCGGGCAGCCCAGCTAGGTACTGAGGAATATTTTAATATTGAAATGAGAAATGGGGCGTATTCTGAAAGCGTTCGATAATTTCTATATATTTTTGTGATGTGTGAGTTTATACAGCCTTGAGAACGTTTGAAATATACTTCATCGAATAATAAATAATATCAGTAAATTATACAGTTAAATGTAGGTGTCCTACCTAAATTCAGAAATGCGGACTACACAGTTAATAAGTCTTCTTATCGCAATCGCCAATTATATGCAAGTAATAAAATAACATAATTAATTCTTCGTTTTGAAATTAATGAATTGTAAAGTGTCTGGGATACAAACCGGCGTAATAAATTAGTCACTATATTAATGTAACGACTTCGGTTTGGACACTTAGTTGTTATTGCCTATTAGTTTTAAGTGTGATTTCCTGAGGGCACTTATCCAATTCCGTCACTGTTACACATACGTATTGTATAGTGTACAATGTATATAGGGGAAATTGAAGGAGGGCCAGTAGACGGACCTGCGTCATTTGGTCGAAAATATCAATTCCATGTAAGTAGTGATCTGTCGGCTGAGTTTGACATAACCTGACCGAATTACGTAGATCCGCAATCTGTATCTCTTTCAGCTTCTCTGATTGTACATACTACGTATGGGGAAAAAAAGATATTTTAGTTGCTTAGAGAAGCATCCATTCGTAATGTTTCATTCGTATGCTTATGAGTAAAAACCTAAAATATTCTTGAATAAATTAAGATTTAAAGATAATGTAAAAAACTTAATACGAACACTCATTGAAAATTTTTAAAGAATTTGTGTCGATAGATAGATAAAAATAATGAGTGAAACCACACAACGTATTCGAAGAAAATAACGAATAATATTCTCATATAATTACTGGAAGTATCCAACTGGGATTTCACATTATATTTTATTTAATTGAAGACTTAACAAGCGTCAGAATTAATAGACATGTAAATATTATGGTTGTTTTATGTTTGTTATGTCATAATAAATAATGTATGAGAAGTTTTAACGTTGTTTACAAATGTTTATTTCTTTATTCATTTAAACTGCATCGCTTGGAACATGGTTTACAAATAGCATATTTTGTTGTAGTTAATTTTGAAAGTATTTATTGGGTATATATAACTAAGATGTGATACTGAACTAAATCTTAAATAGTTTTTAATGCTTCATAAAATAAAATGCGGCGACTAAACGTTAATATCAATTATTTCGTTTTAATTAATGTTTTTTGACACGCCGGATTTCGGAGAACAAGTAAAACGGGTAATTCAATTACAAAGATCCAGAAAATTCAATAAAAGATAATGAAACACTATTAAAGGGTCGAAATACAGCCAATGAAGTGTGAAGAGTTGAAGACAATAGAATTCTCCCTCAACCGTGACCTCTCGCCTCGGTTCAAAGAAGTGACAAGTTTGAGTAACTAGTTTTGTATGATGAAAACTTTTAATGGCCTAACTGTATACAATCGGTATAAAAGCCGATAAATTTTATGATCGTAGGTAGGCAGTGTGACTCCAAACACGTTAGAGACAAAATCTCACATGAACTGTTATTTCTGAATTGTGATTTGTGTTGTCAGATATTATTCAGATCGATATGAGTTTAAAGGGAATAATAAATACTCAATAAAAAAATTTCATTACCATGAAAAGTTAAAATATCGAACGTATACGGAACGTTTCGAAGACGTTTGATATTAAAAAGCGGTTCCAGAATAGCCCCCAGCTTACTACCTACCTACTTGTAAGGGATTAAGGTATCCTTTTGTAGAATATTGCAGAATGTGCGTTTAATCTGCACAGGCCTACGCCTGGGTAGCCTTTTTGTTGGAAATTTTTTATAATCTCGGAGCAATTTCACTCGGAATACGTACAGTTAATGGTGATACCTCGGGGTTTCCCTCGCTGAAGGGACGTGGAAATATTGAAGGGAGAGAGATGGAGCCTTTGAGGAGCTGTCTAGACGCTTTGTGATATTCGTGTACCAAAAATTACTGAAATATCATGCTGAAAGTAATGATATATAGGAAAAATGACTTAAGTTTAAGGCACCCCACAGACCTACAATATCATTGAATGATAATTTTCATTATTCAATATGGTTGAAAAAGGCTTTGAATCCAAACGATCATTTATATTGCCCAGTAATACAAACTGTTCGATGTTATAACGTTCAGTTGGAGAATAGTACTGATCCCGTGTACTCCTCATTAATACGAAAAATATTGAGACGGACTGAAAGATATTGAGCAATATTGACCCTACGCGATGCAATATGGTGCACTCGCTCAAACTTATCTTCAATCATTGAGCAATCCTCAATATATTAAGACTAAACGATAAATTTTATCGTAAAATTCGTGATAACGCAATAAAATGGATTATTTAGGGGTCGCCTAAGAATGACAAACGGCGATGTAAGAACTGAATTCCTATAATCGTAGACAAGAAACGAGTTTATCTCTTTAAAAATGTTATTAGTCGTGTCGACCAGCGCACCGTGACTCTACCGTGCTGTGAAGTTCGAGGTGTGCTTTCAGTCTTGTCAAAACCGCATCCGCGCCGATTTTTCAGTTTGAAGTCGGCATACTGATGCGTTATATTATGCTTTAAGTTTCACAGAGAGATTGATTAGTTGGTAAATGGCGGACGCTTTTTTATAGGTGTACATATAATCTACATATTAATTTAGTAAGACCAAATAACTTGTCTGTATGAATATAAGAGATTATTTGAATAAGCAGATCTTGACGCGAAACAAACCCGCAAGAAGAGTCATAAAATCTAGTATTACACTTTACCGGGGCTCACAGAAATAGGTTAAGCTGGAAGGTATGATGCTGTCGTTGTATATTTGTCGAGCGAGAACAAGCACCAGATATATTACGTTATATCACCTCAGGAAATATACCACCATTACGGGATTAAAGTGAGAAATTTTATATTTAGAACAAGAATGTATGAGAGAAGAAAATGTGAAGGAAGAAATGCGCGAGCCAAGAAAAATTATGTACCTAAGTTTCTGAAACTTCTAACGAAGGGAAGGTACGGAGGTAGCGTAACGTGAGGTGTGCGAATTTCAGCCTTTAGAGGTAGTAATTCACGAAATACAGTATCACATAGTATCATTCAAAACAAATGAATACAGTACAAAATTCGTACTTGTTCTGATAAAGTTGATTTTAAGTCCAAACCAACAACCTATGTATTGCCTAAGAACATCAAAAATTCAGAGATATTTTTAACCGGCGAGAGAGTTTAAAATGTATCAGTAAAAAAATTTTTAAAATCGGTTCACAAACTATGGAGTAATGGTTGAACACACAAAGCCGAACATATAACATCCTCGTTTTAGGAAGTCGGTTAAAAACAGTATCTCCATTTTAAACATCAGTTAAAGACATGCACAGAAAACGCAGACAGTCAAATCAAACTGAGCTTCTATTGACGCAGCCCCGTCAGCCGTCCCCACTAAGATAAGGCCTAGGGCTGTCGGCATTTGCATTGAAAGACTAACTATCGCATTCATCATCAGGCACATAACTTCTGTCTGACAGTGACTGGCTGTCTGTTGCCAATTGGCTTTATTGGTTTCAATGGAATTCCGTTTAAGTAGATTTTTCTATTTACTCAACTTTTTGTCTATTGTTGCATTTATGCTGTCTTTTTTTTGGTAAAACAATTCGTTATTATTCAGTCCAAGGGGAATATCGTCGCTGCGCGTACGAAACCGCGTAAGACCAGTTAGTAAATACCGCGTAACAAAAAAATACGCGAAAATCAAATATCGTGCCATCCGACTCTTAACGTCTGTAGACTGATATTAGACCTCACCTGATTTGAATTATCTAATTAGAAACGCCGGTTATGCTATCGAAACCGAATTAAAACACCCGAAATATTAGGTTTTTTCTTGATATTGTAAAATCATCTAAAAGTAAATACGTGGTATTTACCAGTTGGTCTTACGCGGATCGGCGATATATTCTTATAATTTCGATGTTTACGTCTGTCTTTACACCCTTAATATCTTCAGTATTTACGAACAGAAATTAACTATTTTTTGTGTAACATATTTTTATGTTGTTTGTTTTATAGTTTTAATTTGGACCTCTCGGTTATTTCAGATTTTTAGGCAATACCCACCATATTTTAAAATATATGGTAATAATAAATTATTCAATATAAAATTTCAAAACAGTGCCAACCCTATTTCGCAATCTAATACGAGATTCGAAGATTCTGTTAGCGTACACATGTTTGTATTGTATATTACAGTTGCTTTTAAATACTACAATACTAGATTCAATATTTCAAAGCAAACATTATAATCCAATTGTAGATTTGCGGACCGGTCTAGAATCTTTTGCTCGTATATTTAAGATTTCAGAAATGAAGATTTATTAAAGTTGAGAATCAGTTTAGACTTTATTTGCAAACTATGTCAAGCATCATGTTGGTCTAGGATGGATAGCCATGATTGTGTTGGTAGTTGGACAACGTGAAATACCATTCTTGAAATACTATCATTCGTGCATGTCATATGTCCAAGATCGCCTGCTTTTGGGGAGAGTTTTTACAATTTTGACTTGAAAGATTAGAAGTGGCTGCCAAGATAGAAATATAACCTCCCCAATTTCAATATCCCGCCAAAAAATGACAAAAATATTCAAAATGAAACTTCAAAAGAATCAGCTCCATCAACCCTCCGAGTGAAATAACAAACAAGGCGAAATGAACAATATGAAAGTGAAGAAAACACGAGTGTTTATCCGTTACCCCAGTGCAAACACACAATATTTACTTGAGGTATTACCCGACACTGTGGGATGTACGAGTATACTGGTAGACAATATACTCGAGTTCTGAATGGTTATGAGTTATAACAGACAAGTGTTAAAGTGGAGACCACCGTTATGATAATTTAGCTCAGGGATGCTCTAAAGCCCCAAGGTTACAGAAGATCGAGATCTCCAGAATCGGCAACGCGAGAATCGTAATCCAAAAACCTCTGAGTCAAAAGCTAACTTGGCATTCAAATGACACAATGGAGGGAAAGTGCTTGTGGGCTTGCTGTAAACTGAAATAAAACTATCGGAGTGCTTTTCCTGAGATCCTCATTTAAAACTATAGCCAAAGCCACAAACCATTAACTGGTCACAACTTATCAAGTTTCTTTTGCTCGGACGATATACCCGAATCAATACTGACAAAAAGCCTTAACCTTCCATCCAGATTGTAACTTTTATTCCGCCCATATATTTTCATTTCGGTCACGCGATACGTTTTGCGTAATAAAGAGTCACAAATATTGACCCCAGAAACGGGGTCAGGGGTTCAGTCCCGGAAATGGTCTCTTTTGATGTGGACCGTTGGCGTTTGGGTGACTTATGCGTTATCGCGTATACTTTTACGATTTCTGCCCATTCCGGATCGGAGATTTTTCGTGTCGTGAATCATCAGCAGCTGGATTCTGTTTGATATTTTTTTTTCATCAAAATGAGGGGCAAACCAGTAAACCATTAACACTCGCAACGTTAGAAGGTTGCGGGTGCCTCAATTCAGCGTTCTCTCTCTATCCAGCTGTGTCAAATAGCAAATCCATCTTCATTGCAAATTTGGAATTGTGTCCGTCTACAAACTTTTTTCGCGCAAACTTCTAAACCGATTTAGCTGGTACGAAAGCACAAAGGATGGTGTTTACCCGGGTAAAATGTACCGTGTGATTTAATAGAATACGTATCCCCGGCGCCATCTGTTAGAAAATAAATTCTAATGCATTAAACAATCATCAACCTGATTATTCAAAATATTGGTCGAAATCTGAGAAGTCGAATCTTCCGTATCTCTTGATGTTCTAATTTGAGTTCCTTGATGACTAGTCTCTACTAAGCCCCACTAAGCCATCGAGCAGTATTTATAGGTCTGTTACATTATAAATTAACTTGAAGTCAACACGGTCCGAACCAACCTTACAGAAAGGAACAAGTATTTGAATTTATGGTCAGCTTGCGGCCAAACTTGCTGCCGAACAACTAATACCGCAAAATTCTAATTTATCTGATAACTGGCTTTATTATATTAAATAATTTTAACATTTTGTCTCTAAGCTTTATATTTGGTTTATTATTTTTGACTTCTGGCGTGACTTATGTTTATCGTATACTTTTACAATTTCTACCCATTATGGATCGGAGATTTTCGTGTCTTAAGATCATCATCAGTAGCTTAATTTTTTTTATCAAATGAGGAGACAAAGTAGCAAACGTGTCACCTGATGGTTTGCAGCTGCCGTCGCCCATGAATATTCGCAATATCAGAAGCATGTTTAGAGATTAAAAGAGTTTCCTTTAAAAGCAGAATGGGCAAAAGAAATCTGTCAGATTATCTTAAATGTCTGTCGTAAATCAATGGCACAAACAAAATTTGTAGTTTTTTAGATTTTTTCTTGAGAAAACTTCAGAAACAATTTCTCCAAATTTTCAACAGAACAAGAGTATGTCCACATTGTACAGGATTGAATACCTGGTTTGGATGCTCCCATAAATTAGGGCCGTCGAATTGAAGCCTACAATAATTGATGGCGTTAAATAGCGTGGTGTAGCATTATCGGGTCTGAAATTAGCAGGCAATACGGAACCACACTACAATGGAATTTGGCGAAGGATCGCTTTGAATATATGGGCCGTTTTGTCTATACGTAATAAGTGGGCAAGACGCGTTAACTGATGGAAAGCGACTGCCGTCGCCCATGGATACTTGCAACTTGGGTCTCCAGTAATCTCACTGGACGATACACAGCGTAATGGCGTTTCATGACAGTTTTTTTAATTTAATTTGAGACGTCTATAGCCTTTATGCCATTGTAGTTTTCATTCAATTTACAATTTCTTTGCATCAAGGTCAACATTTTAACTCAATTTACGTGGAGTCTATTACGCTCTTAACATTTTTTTACGCCATCATCTGTGAGTCAGTGGTATCTCTTAAATCGAGCCACAAACCATAAACACCCTTGCCTCTCTCTCTCTGAGAATCTACCAATTGTCTACTGATGAAATCTCATACAAACTCCTCAACTATCTCCGCTAACCGCTAGATCCGATCAACCTTAATAAGTTAAAATCTGTAATTTCCTGTCACAGTTTAACTTTGACCTATACAAATTACGTAATGATTGATGGTACGATGACCTATTTGTGTTAAAACCAATATTAGGCTAAGGCTCGGTTCAGACTAGCGATTTGCGGTCGTTGTTCACCATCGAAAACTGTGTATAAAGCTTATATTATAAGTTGGTCATCTGTAATTCCCTTAAAGAAACTTTTAAATTTTATTTTGCGGTCACCCTTATTGCTTACGTTTATTTATGGGTTAGCCAATAAAAAAAATTATTTAAGTGTCTGATTTTAAAAGTAGGTATGTTAAGTTTCAAACAAATCTGTCCTGAGGTTACAGACAAACACTCCGTTACAATTCTAGTTTGGGTAGAAAATATTTATATTCTCAAGATGTTTTAGGTCATAATTGAATTGAAATGGTAAACATTTTTTTATTTTTTCTAAATCGTTCAGTCTAATATACCGCCACACCCTATTCTTACGCCAGAACCTTCTTGTCTAACGGTTTCACTGTTCTTTTAAAGCCAGCAACTATTATTCTGAGGCCATGAACGTTTTTTTTAATATATTATAGGGGGTTAGCGAGCAGACGGGTTACCTGATGGAAAGCAACTGCCGTCACCGATGGACACTCGCGACATCCAAAGAGTCGCCAGTGCGTTGCCGGCCTTTATGAGGAAATAGGGAGGGAACGGGAATAGGGATAGGGAAGTTGGGCCAACAGTAAACTCACTCACTGAACGAAACATAGCACAACGCCGTTTCAGGCCAGTTTTCTGTGAGGCTGTGGTATCACTCCGGTCGAGCCGGACCATTCGTGCCGAAGCATGGCTCTCTTACGGCAAAATTTTATTGTCGTCTAGCTCCGGAACCCACTCGTCTAACCTCGTCGTCTGTCCCAGGCCTAACCCCGGCCCAATTCCCGAAATAAGACCCGGAACACAATATCCGGGTGACACTTTCAAGAATTGAAAGTGATGTAACAATGCCTTCGGATTCGTATTTACTCAGCTTTTATCAAGATCTGCCTTATTGTGCTCTATCTGAGCTAAATTGTTCAAAGCGCACGCTTGATTTTCCCGTTCCATAGCGTTATATTGCCATGTAAAATATTTGCATATAAATATGACGAGACATGACTGATATACTGAATTTTGACATTGTAATACCTATCACACTTATATTGTAAATGTAAAAATTGTTGATGTTTGTCCGCCTATCACGCCGAAGGGGTTTGATTATATTTGGTAAAAATATAGAATCACTTACATAATAATGAAATGGTTGTGTTATCTCCTAGGATAAATAATTTGTAAATATTACAATGATGCCTGAACAAAACCGCGAGCAACATCCAGTTATTTTATGACGTTGATAGACGCAACTACGTTGCTTCATAAAAAAAACCGAACATATAACCTCCTCGTTTTTGGAAGTCGGTTAAAAATTGGTTTACTGTAAGGTAGCGTTACATTTTTCGGGGATAAAAAGTATCGTATGGGAAAGATCCCCGGGTCTCAAAGTATCTCTACACCAATATTCGGCTAATTCGGTTCTGCGGTTTGGGCGTGAAGAGATAACAGACAGACACACTTTTGCATTTGTACTATTCGTATGGACGTCTACGATTGAATAGTTATTACAACCATTACGAAATGAAACGAAGGCTGTTTTTAGCATGCAAAATCATCGTCGATTATGGGCGATTGAATTCAAACATATCTGTCCATCATGGTCGCACAACACGCTGAACGAGGTTAATTATCTTTTTTTTCCCATTTTATCATTTATTTCATTAAAAAATTCAATAGTTTAACAGAATATGCATTGAAGCCTGCACTAGACGAAGCCTGTCTCGCCGGTTCATCTTCCAATACAGTTGGAAAACGAGCCAATAGTTACAGAACAATTATATCAAAGTATTACCAAAGAAAACAGCTGTGTTTGCCAACACAATTCCCGAGCGCAAACAATCGATCATGTAATCATAACTTATCACCAAATTCAATATAGGAACAACAATATTTTCCCACCAAAATTATATTTATGTTCCTAAGACGGTGGAAAGGAGAAGGGGATATAAAGGTGGCTTTCCGAACCCCGCGGCACACGGCCGCGACCGAGAAATACTAAAAAGTCATGTATGATATACCTAAGACCTAGTTGGTCTTCATTCTGCCGCCCTCAAGCTTAAAAGCCGTTAACCAACATCTGGTCGATTTTGATGTTTCGATGCCATCACGATCAGAAAAAAAAACTCTATCGACGTGTATTACCAACATTTCTCTAGCTTTTATAGTCATCGAGTTATCAAAATGAATATTGTCGTTGTATACATACAATTACTTACATTGCGACTCGCGTTTTTTGCTCATAGCTCAAAAAGTACTTTTTGTACATAGTGGCATTTTGCTAAAAACAATGACCGAACAAATCACTTCATTTTGCTATAACCAACTGCCGCTAAGCCTTAAGACCGATGTCGAAGAAAAATCCCGAAAAAACGTTTCCGCGCAATAACAAATTTTGGCGGTACGGCGTTTCGGGCATTTAGTTTCTTTTAAATTAAATAAACATTTATTCGACAAAAAATTTCACAATACACTACCATAATACAAAACACACATAACACAACGGATGTAAGACGGAAAAAAAAAGAGGACAACCACAGACTCTCTTATGCGTGTTTTTCCTAATTGATCCCAAATAATGAATACACAACGTAGTATTCAACAATTCAAGATGGATAGATGCTACGTCATCACAATTTTATTATCATTACTTTATTGAATACGACGATGACCATAAAGTCATGTCAACATTCCAATCTGAAACGCAACCTCCACGAGCTTATCAAAATACTCCTTTATCTCGTCATAAACGTAAAAATTTCAGCATGAATTATTTATCGAAGGCTGTATTACATTTCCCGGCAAAACAGCGTTTTAACGTTCACATGTTGATATTGTGTAATCAGCTTATGCTGCCTTCAATTTTCCCTAAACGAAATAGCTATGAAATTCGTTTTTGACATCGATGATTCTATTTCAATAGACTTGCGGCCTGATCGGATGGAATCTCTCTCAAATTCATAATCTGACATCCATACTGGTTATTATAAATGCGAAAGTGTGTCTGTCTGTCGGTCTGTTATCTCTTCATGCATAAGCCGCATGACCTATTTTGCTGAAATTTCGTATGGGGTTACATTAAATCTAGCTGATAGACTTGGGATACTTTTTATTCCTGCCTCACCTAATTCAATAATAACTTTAATTTGATAAAGATTTTAATAGTAAATGCCGGTGTTATATAAGTTTTTTTATATTATCTTTCGCACTCGCAACTCTATTAATGTTGCGAATGTCCATAGGCAACGAGAGTTGCTTTCGATCAGTTGGCCCAATTGTCCGCTATAATTCCATACAAAAAAGGGTACGAGACTACCTTAGGCCGACTAGACATCTGATTGATGCGTTAGGTGTTTTTTTCTACCACTTAGAACAAAGCAGTGTTACCTAGTCCTTAAACGCTACTAACTTAGTAGGGTTTTAGCGGCTAGACTTTACATCTCTGTACCCCGGCCAAAGACCCTAATCCGCAGATGTGTGCAGAGTGCAGAGAAAATGTCCGCGTGACTATAAAACAAAAAGCGAAAAATATTGAGACGACATTTTTACATATCTAAAATTTCCACGTTCACGCCAATTTTTATGACCGCGTTTCGGAAGCGTTTGCTTAAAATTTGACGTGTTTATTGTGGGAGCTGTATCCGAAAAGCAATAAAGGCGAGTCAATATATATCAAAACACTGTGCCGTTTACAGAAACACCTGGTAAAAACTCCGACAAAGGTTTCCCGGCGCAATTTCGCCTGGCCACGCCTATCTAGGGAGGTTTCCACATCGACAGCTATATTTCCACCACTGTGTAAGGAAATCCTAATATCTATTGCCTTCCTGATGAAAAGTAGCATATAAAAATGTGCGATATATAAGGCTTTCGGTCAATCAAGGCAATATAATAAAAGAAGTCTTTAATTATTTATCTGTCAAAAAATTTATCATTTCTATACAAAACCGCGATTGATAGTAGAGTGTTGTGTAGTCACTTTGTTGTTTCTACCTACTCCCTCATTCTTCTAATCCATATTTAAACAAATTTCATAGAAACGAAGCCAGTTTGTGAAACAGGTATTATATGCACACTCAAACTTGTACCACAAAAATAGGGATCACGAAAAAACTAAACTTCAGAAATTTTTACATTTACAACGAACCGCACAAACTAAGCACTCGAAAACAAAATAATTTTATTTCTTTAAATTACGTATATAGTTTTTGAAAAACGATATAGTTCAATCAGTTTTTAATAAAATTGAAGACAACAAAGTTACAAGTCAATTAGCATAAGAGATCCGAAATTGTTTGTAACGTCAAAATCTGTAAGATGCATACAAAGTTTATATAAATACGTTTTGGGAGAACGAGATGGGTAGATAACCTAAGTTGCTAATATCTTACTTATTTCTCAACAGAAATCTGATATTTTTTATTATTCTGTATATCTATTAGTCCACTATCATAATGATTTGCATTCAATAAATTTTGTTTAACACGCATCGTTCCTATTTCCTATAACAGATACAAAAGCTTTTAGTACAATTTAGCTCGGCAAATCGAAAAAGCCAGGCAATCACAGAAAATAAAGAGTGACTGAGCTAAAACACTGGATACAGGAGTACTAGAAATCTAGGTCTTTGATTTTGATTAGTATTGTTATGACTATAGGGAACAATAGAAACAGCCACTGTAAAAAGAAAAGCGCGATTTCTATGTCAAAAGTGTGTTTAGAGTTGGCAGGTTTACAGTAGGAATGTTTCATATATATCATGTCTAGGTGCCTAAGTTTTCTTGATTTGATTTTTATCAAAATGATGTTTAAGTTTAGACAATCTTTGTCAAATCAAGAGCCCTCACATTTTTTCAAATGATACCTTATTAAACGAAATATTTTATGGCACCTAACACTCATTTCAAAAACGTTCCTCATCAAGAGGAGATTCCAGCTAGGTGCATAACTCGGTTTTCGATTTTTTGTGGGTTAACATGGTATTGCATATTGGCGTCTATATGTTACTCGTATAATCGCACATATTTTGACTCCTCCGTTGGGTAGTAGTAACTGCTCATATCTAGCGGATAACTTTGCACCCCTTTTTACGAAAGACGCGGAGATGTAAAAGCATGAAATTTCTCCCAGTTACAGTCGATATGGAGGAAGAGCGTGGAATACCATTATTATATTAAAATATGCTTTAATTTTGCGCAATTTTTAATTAATAGAACGCACATTACAATATTTTGACATGACACGATCATACACGAAACCCTAACGTCTGTGTTTTTTTTAATAAAATTCAATGGCCTGGAGACGTTGACGCCAAATTATAAGACAATAAAGGATATTTATGGTCAAATGTCGACCACAGGACGACCTCTAGTCTTAATAAATCTATTTTAAGAGTTTTAAGATACATTACGTCAAGTACAACTCAGGATAAAGATCGCGGACAAAATCTAGTAATTGATAGACCCATGTGAGCGCAGCCTTATATGTCGTCTGTTAGGTATATTGATTGTAGGTCAACGCTCAGTTTCGACCTGCACTCTGTAGTTTCATTTCGAAATTCGCTCAAACATTCTTCCCGCTTTTTTCAATCTGATTTTAGTGTCCGTCATCGAGCTAGGGCTGTCAAAACGGAATCACAGATTTTTCAAAGTACAGTTTTGGCTTCATCTTACATTTTTTTATAGATGTTGATCTGAACTCGTACTTTTTAGGCCGGAACTTCACTTTGAAGAAGAGCTAGCTTTTGCTTGCGGATTCGCTCGTGTGGAAAAATTTCCAAGATCAAAAAGTAGCCTATGTTACTCTTCATCCTTTTATCGACACATCTTACATTACAGAAATTTTATCGTTTTCAACATCATCCATATTTATAACATAATCTAAGCTTGACGCCCCGTTCAAAATTTAGATATGCCTGTCAACTATCACAGGGTTTTTATCTATCGAGATATTCCAAAACATTTAATTCTCCGCGTCCTTATGAATATTAGAATATTTTATTATGGCATGCGAATATAGCTCTTAGTGCTTTGTAGTAAGGTTTAACGTACCACGTTATATCAGGCACGTGACACGTGAGTAACACGTGTTGAAACGAGGGGGAGATAGGGGGTTATAACAAAAACGTGGTCATTTTATTTTACTGAGAAACAGTAAATACTGAATCATAATTTCATCAAGTACTATGTATAAGGGCTTACTTTCAGATCCTATTATACTTTGTATGGATGTACGAAATAACGCATCTAGATGGCAAGCGAGCAGACGGGTTACCTGATGGAAAGCAACTGACGTCGCCCATGGACACTCGTGACATCTCGCTATAGCCTTCAGCTTTTTCAAAAGTAGCTTTGTTGAGACCGTGTCAAACGATTTAGCCAGATCCAAAAAATACCTACGTGCTTATTACCAATAATAAAATCAACTACTTAATGTACCGCATCAGTAGTCGATTGTTTAGCTCTAAAACCGAACTGGCAACGCACTTGCGACTCTTAAGTCGGAAGTGCGTTGCCGGTCTATATAAGAGGGAATAAGGAATAGGAATAGGGGGATAAGAGAAGTTGGGCCACCGGTAAACTCACTCACTGAACGTAACACAGCACAACGCCGTTTCACGCCAGTTTCCTGTGAGGCCGTGGTATCACTTCTGTCGAGCCGGTCCATTCGTGCCGAAGCATGGCTCTCCGACGGCAATGAGCATCCATATTATGTACTTGAGATCGAAAAATGTCTCATTGGTACACGCCTCCACCGGAGTTTGATCCTGCACCCTCTCGAGTGCGAACCAAAGGTTTTACTCACAAGGATACGGAAACTCTATAAGTAATTAAAAAATTTATTACAAAATCCATGCTAATATTTTAAATTCCAAAATGTTTTTGTTTATTTCTTTGTCCTTCCTTCACGCTGTTACTACGCAACCAATCGACTTGATTTTTGGGATAGACTTAGTTGAACTTGGAAGCATGGAGAATAAATTGACTAAAAATCCTGGAGAACATCACGTTCCCAAAGAAGACTCTCAAGAATATTTTCGATTGACTTTCAAATTCCTCCTCGCAGACAACCAAACAGAATGTGAAGAAGTAAAACACAAAATGAGAGATAAATGATATTTTTAGTATCCCGTTTGCGCCTATACAACACCTGAATTAAGTCATAAAATCCGACCACAATCCACCAACTTTATAAACCGAAAAAACCTGAACGAGCCCGAACAAAATTGACCCATATAAATTCTCTATCCTTTTTCGAGTGTCAAAAAACTCGTCCAAACATTCGCATGGGGCTGGCGAAGGGCGAAATATTTACACAGACCTGTTTGTTTCTCTACCCCGTCTGCTAATGACGTCGCTGTTGGATCCTAGATCCCCATGGTTTGGTACGAATGGGTCTCTTCAACTACCAGCGGCGTGCACAGGATTATTCAAATAGGTGTGTGTAATAAACCGGCAGGAGAACGTCCGTAGGGTTCGCTCGCACGAATATTCGTGTGACCGATGGTTGTCTATTCGTTTTTCATTTGTTTAAGAGCTTGTTCTATTCTGTGAGTTTGTTATTTATTTACACAAATAATTATTAACATTTTTTCTAAATAATGTTTAACGGATAGAATTCTCCATTCCAAAAAACTCCAGTAGGAATTTCACAGAGGCGGAGCCGCGTGCTTATAGAAGCTGCAAATTTCAGGGCGACAAAATGGCAGAATTTTCAGCGTAACTTATAAGCGTATAATTGTTAATTCTCGCGAAATCTCTAGGGATGTTACTTTCAATTTGCATGCGAGGAACATTTCCATAGCGGGTGCGAGCTAGTGTTGTACCGACGTCGACAAAACCACTTCAATCACGGCTTTACGACTGACATAAAATATTTTATCGATATTTTTATTGTTACGATTAAATTATTTGCGAGTGATGACTGTATCGCGACTTTATTGCGCACCAATCAGTAAATAAAATTATGGGTTAGGAAACCCGATAATGCTGTGATGGCTGGAATTTAGTAATTGCTAGTAATCTAGATCTTTGCTAGCAATGTACATGGTTGATAGGCGTAAGTAGTGAAATTTTGTATGGAGAATATTTTCTTTTAGGTACGACAGAGAATATTTTTTGTAGCAAGGTCAACTTACCGCTCCATTAAAAAATTTCCTAGCTCTCAAGTTGCAAGATCTAGTTTTTAATTAATGCAAATTAGACACTTTAGGTGTTATTTTAAGAATCTTGATATTTAAAACCGCTGGTGGATAAGCAGTTTTGTATTTGCATTTCGGAGGGTCCCGTCATAAAGTGGTCAAAGCAGTTACTTGCGTTTATGGAAATTAAAGTCGAACACGTTAATGCTCATGAATATTTAATTTCTCCATATTGTTTTAGGGGTGCACATGTCAAAAGAAATAACTTATCTTCGACAATCTACGAAAACGGTTCAACCACTGTGACCTTTTTAGCTGTTACCTTTTTGGAATTTTTAGGTGTTACAAAATAAACTCTATACGGCTAATAAATACACGATATCTTAAGATTCCGCGTCAAACGCTACGTTATTTCGTTATGGAGTCATAACTGCCAGCGGTCGCTCGATAAACTTTATTTATCGCGTCACCGAGATAAAATGAATACAAAACTACGTGGAGGACACGGTTTTACGTTTGTGGGTGGTGGGCAATGGCCAATCTGACACTACGGCGCGAGGTGACATAAAACCGACAAGATAAAGTGATATACCGCCAATATCGCCGCGATATCGGCCAATATCACTCCGGGACTAATTTAATTTTTATCGACACAAATTTATCGATAAGTGCAAGCTTAAAACAAAATAATTTTTAACGACGCACGGTTGAGATAAGAATTAAGGTAATTTTATTTAAATTAACATTTTATCGATATCGATATTGCTGACCGTCGCGGCATCGACTATCGACATTTTAATGAATAACTTTTATTCGAGTAAAAATGTAATTTCAATTATATTTTCAATTAGAAACCAGCTTTGTGCCAGAACGCTCTTGATTGTCGTTCGCTTTATTAAAATTTCAATCAAAATATAATAATTATGTGAATATTCAAACATTTTTTTACAAATGCTGTAAAAACCGCATCAACAGTAGCGATGAGCGATTTTTGCGATTCAATTATTTAAATTTAAAGTAACATTAAAACGACTTTGTTTATGGTGGGTCAAATCTTTTCATATCAAATAAGTAGTTAATGCCCGCAACTTCATTGCGCGAAAATTTGTATATTACAAGAACCGTACATTTTCCCGGGATAAAAAGTATCCGTATAAGTATTGCCTAGACCTATTAGCTATTAAATAAAAAAGATTTATTCGAATCGAATAGTTTCGGAGATTAGCGCGTACAAAAAACAGACAACTTTTTTTGATGATTTGTGTTCTATTACTGTTCCTAAGCCCCCCACATTTATTGGTTTGTAAAATTATTAATTGTACAGACACTCCAATTTTACATTTCATTATTTTAGCAACATTTCTCTATCGTCAATGTCGTCGCAGTCATTGAAGGGGTAGAGGAAAATGAAACCTGTAGTCTATGGTCATAAAGTTGAATTTTGTCCTCTTTTAATATACAGAGGATTAATGACCGCCACCGCCAAGATTGGGCGAATACACAACAGTGCAATACTATTTCACCATTTGAACTGACACATGAGTTTTCATTTATGTATCGCACCTGAGTGCCAAGAGCGAGCTCTTTTTCACATTCGACCGCAAACGCGTTTCGCGTTTAATAAGATTTATAACCAAGGGATTAGTACAGCGCCACCTAGCGACGCTCACACCTACAAATACCATATAAAATGTCAGTAAACGCGAAACATGTTCAAGGTCGAATTTAAAAAAAAACCCGCACTCGGCACTCTAAATGTTAAAAAGTAAAGCTTGAACTTTATATCAAAAACTGAGATACTCGCTTGGCGATGCGTTACACGCCCACATATTTCCGGTGCAATCATCAGCCTTTCATGGAATTTGCTGGAAGGTGTGAGAAAATGTGGCAACGACTTCCTAGTGCAAGTGCAAAATTACTTACATCATAGATTTTACGGTACGCGGTGGTAAAAGGATTAGGGATGGGATCTTTTAAATCGTTTTATTGATTAGCTGTTGTCCGCGAACACGGATTATAAATTTCCCCTTTCCACGTTTTTGGAAGTCATATACAAAGTAGCTCTATTTACTCTTTATAGGCTCCAAAACAAAACTGCGAATTTTTATGAGCCTAAATCAAGTACCTGCCAAAATATCCTGTAAAAATCGGTGGTCCTGCCATTTCCGAGATAGTGTATAATTATTAATTATTATGGACATGCAGCAAAAAATGTAAAAAAAATGGTTTCGGATTATGCAATATAATTATTTGCATTAAATAAGCAGGCAAGCGCAATTCGTCAAGAAGGACAAATAGGTAACGTTTTTTGCATTCAAAATTTTAGCTTCGTGGCAACCCTGTATCTGGTTCAGGGTTGCCACAAGAGGATTTTCACAAGTTCGTTATCGCTCACGTAAAGAGGTCACTATTGATTTAATAGTTTTTGCTCCAATTCGTCCAATCAAAGAAATTCGACGATAACTCGGTTTAAGTGCTGTTAAATATTCGAAATATTAAAATTGCTAATTTTAAATTCATTTTTCAAGATTTGATGATAGTACATAATGTAAGGAGGATTTTGGTACTTGTCTACCCTAACAGTAAATCATAAAATTCATGAAAATATTTAAACAGACTTTAACTAATCCAGATTCGCTGTCCCTTTCTGACGTGCGACGTTTTCAATATGCCACTAGAGACTGAGTTATATTATTAACGAGCGTTAAATTAACTATTTTTGTACCTTCTTATTGATTTAAATAACCCTTTAAAGAATGTCTTTTGATACGCCTCCAAAAAATCTGTTCTAACTTAGCAACATTAAAAAGTTCCAATCGAAACAATCAGAAATCCAAGACGCATATCGATCGTATCGTGTCATTTAATGGATCCGATACGAGATCTCGGCACGATAAAATCATAATTCCGATAATTAGGAACACAAAAAGCTTATCACCGCATTTCAAGGTTCAGACAATGGCACATAGCAAGAAGCGAAGTTGAAATAACTCTCATTCGGTGGAGGGGGCGGCCCCCCCGGAGAGGCACCCCCTTCAGGGTGGGGCCACGGTGGGGCCATATTATCACGTAACAAATTGGTTTCTCTACCTTTGTTCGGCGTCCCAGGCCCTTCCCGAGACGAATGATGTAAGGTCAGCAAAATCACAAACACCCGTCAAAATTAATTGCCCTATCAGCGTCGTCCGCGATCGTTGTACCTGCAACAAAAAAAGAGAATTGAAAAAAATAAATAAAAGGTAAACGGTGAAAAAGCTGAACTATATCAATTTTTTTCCGTTTATAATACAGTCTGTTGTCGGCAACGTCTAATACCTGAACGACAAAATTACATTGTTAAATGAAAAGTTTTATGGTTTCGCCCAATCTAAGTGATAGCGGGCATTGACCTTCTGTCAACATTTTTTTTACTATACAAATTGCGATTGTCAACAACAAAATGCAGGAATAACACAGTTTAACAACAAAGGCTTCTCGATTTAAATATGGCGTTTCATAACTACTACCACCAAGATTGTGCCGTCTACACACACATATATATACATTGTTTTATTGATTTCAACTGATAATTTGTTGATAACTACAAACTTTACAGATATTTATTTAAATATTTTTCTGCTATCGGTACCCGCTAAAACACAGTCTTAACATGGAAAAAGATTCTTTTGTTGGGCGCATTTCAAGAGTAAGCCTATGGAGGCGCGTATTTACCTTTTTTGTCCACCCTACTTGCGCTATTGAACTGAAAGGCGGCTTTTTATAATGAACCAGTTTCATCCTGGGAATCGTTACTTTTGTTACGACAAAAACGCGAGGTTTAAGATGTGTTACGATTTAATCGGTGAGATACTTAATGCAACAAAGGTTCTTAGTAAAATGGGGATTTGGAGTCAATGAGGTAGGTATAGTTTAATTAGAGTTCTAAGCGAGAGGTATAAAGTCACATTCAGATTTCAGTTCTCAAAAAGCTTTCACGCTCACTATCGGCAACGTCTATATTAATATATTATTTATATTTTGTAGAAAAATGTGCAGTTGCACGGAGAACTGATCCCATTTCTATGTAAGTGGAATACAAAGTTTTGTCCGACCTTTATGTCTCACAAGTAAGATATCCGTCAGATGACGTTAGATGAGCATGTAAAAGTTAGTCCAGTCCCTGATCTCCCGCCAGTCGTGTTTCGTCTGTCTCACTAAAATTTAAGAGTAATGGCACTCTTTAGCACTACGCACACACTTAGGCACCATTATACCTACTCCAGCGTTACCTGGTTTTACTAAAATCGATGAGGATACCGTCATTAAAATCTTTTAACTACAACTAAATGATGCGCCGAAATTCATTTATCGCGCGTGAAAAAAGAATGCTTTGTCTTTGCCCGGGACTAAAATTTCAGCAAAATGGCACTTTCACATTTATAACATGAGTGTTATGATAACGCTGTAACCAGATTCTGCAAAACCAGCTTCGTATCTTTCAACATTGCTACGCTGTAACGATAGGCGTATTTCGTTTCGATTCAGTCGCAGAATAGCACTGAACGGTAATAAGGTGGAATGTTAGGTCAGTCAGGTATTCTAAATAAGTGGCTCAAAGCTTTGTAGGCTCGATTGGATTCCGCAGGGAGCGATGGTTTATATATTTTACTACTGACGGCGCCGACAAAGAGCCGGTTTTATGCTATTGGCTTGGAATAGGTTCGATTTCGTAGTTTTTCCTAGTATATTGTAAGATTGGTTTTTCTGAGTGTTAATTAGTTCTTTACGTGTTGAGGGCTTCGTCTTACTTATTAGTGTCGGATAGTCTATCCACGATTTTTTTTTGCCAGATGTTGTATGGAGAATCTGTCAAAAAAGTTGTGAATAGCCTATCAGAAACTATATTAGTAAGAGGTGAAACAGGTATTGAGAGTTGAACTAGCTTTTATCCGCGACTGTGCTAGCATTAAGAATACTTGGCGTGCTTGTTTCATGATTTTAGGGCTCCGTAGTCAAATGGCAAATACAAAACCCTTATAGATTCGGCATGTCTGTTTGTAAGTTACAGACATTTTTCTTCAAAACTACAAGGACTTTTATAGGACGATCCCATCACGACACACGCTTAAAGGGCCTAAGACGTTTTATAAAAATAATAATAATAATGCATTTTCTATTACAGCACGAAAACAATTCTCGCGTTGGATAAATTCAAATAACTAGACCATCCATTTTATAGTAAAAGAAATACCAAGAAATCTAAACACAGAAGCTAAAATCCTAAACTCATGCAAGCAATAAAGGTTTCAGCTATTTCAGATGCTAACTACACATTCAGATATTCCCGAACGAGCGAGTTAAAGGATAAGTAATAACATCATTAAACTTAGAAATCTCCAGATCTAAAACCTAGCACACATGATGCTTTAAACGCGCGTCGAAAAGATGAAAAACACACTCGAGTTATTGCCGGTGATGGTTTGCTGGTGTACATAACACTGTTTTAAAAATTATATTGATTGTGTTCGCTTAGTACTTTTAAAAAACCTACGTTTATGTTCTGTTCATGATTTATTTTAAGTTTATATGAATTGAGTTACAATAAAAAATATGTTTGAAGCTAATAAGTTGTTCATTTTTGGTTTTTAAAGTTTTAAGAAAAAGAAAGTGGAGTTTAAAAGAAATGCGCTGTTTCTGTTTATTATTACAAAAGTTGGATATATGAAATGAATTATTTAATGCCACTAAAATAGTCCTAACCACAAACTCTTATTAATCCCGAATAATCTAAAGTGCGGTTAACCGCGCGTTTCTTTGGTCAGTGTGTACTAGCTTAGACATTTCTACAGTCTTGTTCAATGAATTTCATGATAATGCCGCCATTTCATAAATATATCATTTTAAATGTCAACACTGAGTCGGAATTCGCAGCGCACATTGCAGGCATTAAATATAATGGACGCAATAAGATACACATATTTTAATTAAAAATATAGAATGCTATTTCATTTTATCGTCCGTCGTATTTGCTAGAAATTTTAGAATTTATACGGAACAGGGAGCGCTTTATGTGTATAATATTCTGATTTCATTATGAAATACCGTGTGTTGCTATTCTGAATATATTAATCAGATACTTTTAGTGTTTATCTATATCTGAGGTGCAGCACGATTTTTAAGGACAGTTTAATAATAATAAAAACGATTATTCTTTTGACCCTTACACTGAATGACAAATCACAAAAGACACCACAATAATGTACCAAACGATTAAAAACATGAAGCAAAAGAATATACAAACATCACATTATTACCCAACTGCACATAAGAAATTTTACACAATTACTACGGTATAAACAATGATAAAATAATAATAGTACCCGTATAGCATGTTCATCGAGGTACATATTATAAAAATCCAAAAATTTTATACTTTTAGGCAGGCAGTGTGGTTGGATTTCGCTTTGGCTTTGTTTCATACTTTCCAAATAAACTGTAAATAATAATAAAATAAAATAAACTGTAAATTATAATAAAATTAAAATAATAAAAGATAACCATTCTAAGCTGTCTAATTTTTTTGTTTTAATATAACATTTATTAAAAAAATCAATGTTTTAAAATAAAATGTAAGCAAAACATTCAGTGCTATCTGATTAAAGCTTAAAAAATGTAAGCACATCCAAGCAGAAAAAAAGTTTTTGGAAGTCAATCAACAAAACTGAGACCTCATTCGTATTTAGTTACACACAATCTCAAAAAAATAATTTTACAATTGACTTACAAACGAAATTACTATGGTTGCAGATAAATTCGTGCCAAGTTCCGGCGATTCGAGATTACAATAGACATTATTATAAAAATGATATCCATAGTGTGTGCCAGCCCTAACCCAGCTAAATGGCACTAATTTGATACACGCAGAAGTTAAATGAAGCGCATATATAATGAGAATATACCACTTGAGCAATATATAACTGACGATTTATTCTCATCATCATCAGCTCTATTCCACTACTAAAATAGAGGGGAAGTTTTACCAAATAGTTATAACTTGGCCAACGGATTTCGATATAACTATGGACTTTTCAATTCCACGGAAGAATAGTTTTCTTGTGAGTCATTACTATAAGTAGATAATATTATTGTTTGTCTAAAGCTATAATTATTATATAATTTTCGGGACCGACATGTAATTTTATAAAGGTCCTTTAAATAAAATTGATAAAAAGAAAGTATTTTCGTACAAGCCTCTATATCCCACTTTAACCTCATGGCTAGAATTTATAAAAAATGAGCGAATTCCTACGTCATAGATTGCTAAGTTTCAGATTGAGTCCAGTAGTTTGAGCTGTGCATTGATATATCACTATGTCAATCTATGAGCTTTATATAATGAGACTAGTAGCCGGGCATGATGATGATGAATTATGGTGCCAAGACTGAGCTTAACATAAAGTAGCATTATCTATTTATCAGCACTAAAACATTGATGGATCGGTCGTACTCGAACCCACTACCTTATCCGACATCTAACGGTGCCAGCCCACGCGGATTTAGTGTGCCACAATTCAACATGATTTTAAATTAGTAATTGTTTAGATTTAGTAGCATTTTGTGTTATATTGTATAAAGCCTCCTACGTTTTCGGAGTTTCACTAAAACCAGGCCAGCTTTTTTTATACTGCCTCAGACTTTAGCAGTTGCAACATTAGCAGATTTGCAAGCACGTTTGGCTCTAATAAGCGCATTCACTCGACGAAAAACAAGCGCTGTTTCACGCCAGTTTTCTGTATGGTCGTGGTATTTCGCCGGTCTGGATTGCTGAAGCATAGCTCCCCCACGGCAAAAAGTAAAGGTATCTATTTTTGTACCTCAAAAAAAAAGGTACAAAAGAGAAGGTGAAAAGGTACAAAAGTTTAAAAAGCCACTTTGAAAAAATCATTGAACATATTAGTATGAAAACCAAAACGCTTTAAAATTTACGGTAAAAATTTGGGTCAATTTTAATTCCAATTCTCGTACATCAAAAGAATAAACGCTAAAGTGTAAAGCGTGAACGGTTCAATGCTAACGCAAACCCCGGTCACTTCCACCGGTGCAGAATCAGTTCGTTCATTCGCTCGTTCGATCGTTCGTTCATCGGTCACTTTGATGCTAAATGCCACGCACTTTCCACTTCACTATGCGTCCATTCGAATGAAAGATTTCGAATGCATTAGCTTATAAAAGCTTAGATAAGCTACACCGAATTATTTTAACGCTTTACTTTACATAAAGATTATATTTTCACCCGCAGCTTCGCTCGCGTGGAATTAAAAAATCGATTGAAAAACTATCGAGATTTTTTTCAAGAGTAGCCTATGTTACTCTCTATTATTTTTAAATAAATCTATGCCAAAAATCAAATGGATTGATCGCTTTGTTTGGGCGTCAAGGAAAGACAAACAAACAAAAACTACCATGTACATCAAATCTATTTTTATACAAAACTAGCTGACCCGGCGAACTTCGTACCGCCTTAGCGTAGCAACGATGCACCTTATTTTGTTAAGACAAATTATGGTAAGAGGTATTAACTTATTGTTGACGCGGTTATGGGTGTGATGTCACAGATTGGTAATGTTAAATTAATTAGAATTGAATTAAGTAACCACGTTTCGGAACAAATGATGTTCGAATTTAATTATGTAACCACGTTTCCGAACAAACGATGCTCTTTCAATATAGTCTATGGCTGTGAATGACATTGACATTCGTTACGCGCGTTTTTTAAAATATGCAAAATTAAATGTATATTTTTCAATGTATATTTCTGAAAGATTTTCCTAATATTTTTTTCCGTAAGAACCTTCCCCTAATAATAACAAATACAACAAAAAAGAATTAGTGAAATCGGTCCAGCCATTCACGCGTGATGCCGTGACCAAGGAAAACGGGTTTCATTTTTATATAGATAGATTATATCTCCACTCAATACATGTACATAAGAAGGCGCGGGAGAGCCATATTTCGCTACGAATGGGCCGGCCCGACCGGAGTATATACCACGGCCTCACAGAAAACTGGCGTAAAACGTCGTTGTGCTGTGTTTCGTTCAGTGAGTGAGTTTACTGGTAGCCCAACTTCGCAAGTGTCAGTCAAGGACACTCGTTAGTGTCCATGAGCGACGGCAGTTGTTTTCCATTGGGTAACTCGTCTGCTTATCCCCTAAATATCATAAAAAAGAAGCTGAATTTTTGTTATACCTTAGAATGATATATCGTAGAATATCATCAATTTTATATTTTGTCGAACGTTTTTCAATTTATGAGATAACTCTACTTTCGTCATCAGGGAGGAGTTTTTGGTGTTTTATGCCGGCATAACGGAGATAAGCCGACGCATGACTCCCTGATTCATTTTTAACTTTATCTCATACGGAGGTATGGCAATGACACGTCAAATCATGCGGAAACAATGGCTGGGTGAGCACGCCTGTCGTCCCTAAACCAACCTACCCTGAACCCCCAAAAACTCCTGAGCACCCTACACACGGTAGCACAGAGGAGCGTTCCAATTTTCAGAGGTCTCGCTAGCTGGTTGTGTTGAGAGTGGAGACGACTCCCTGAACCTTTTTGTGTGAAATTTCAGGCTCCTGCTGAATAGTTTCCAGATGATTAGCCCCGGCTTTATGTACTGATTTACTTCAAAACACATCTGTTACACGTTTTAAACGCGAAATATTTAGGGCCTGTTTCACTGCTTACTGTTAAAGTTTCTGTTAGGCTATCCACAACTTTTCTAATAGATTCTCCATAAAAATCTGTCAAATAAATAGACTATGTGTAACAGGTGAAACAGACTCTAAATGTTTTCTCCAAAGTGTGAATTTTATGTTATGATTAAAAGGACAAAACCGAAGGAACTAAGTTCTTTCAATAGTACATTGTAAGACCTAATCTAAGCGAATATGTCGCCAATGCACTGATGTTGCGGGGTTTTGGGCGACGGTAGTTGCTTTTCATTAGCTAACCCATTTGCTCGTTTGCCCCGTTATTTCATAAAAAAGTGAACCAAGATGCATTATAATAATAATTTGCTTCAAAAGCAGTTCAATTAACAGAAAGTTATATGCAAATTATTTAATTTGATAAATCAGTCAAAACGTACACCACAATCACAAAAGTTAAATTATATTTACCAACAAACATGGCGGTATTGACATTTCATAATTCTAGATTTTAACAATTAATCTCCCGCATTTAAATGTTGTAATAGCGGTTACTGGTTACGTTACAATATCTGAATCCGTTCGCTCATCGCACTTCAAAAGCAATACTTGAGTAGTTCTATTTAGAATTCAAATTCGATTGCGCCGTCGAGTTTGAAACTGAATATTTCAGCGCAATATTAAATAGTCAAACGATTGTGCCTTAAGCTAAAGACTTTTAGGTGGATTTTGGCGTATTGATTTATATTTTTCAGGAATTTCAAGGGTCACTTTGCCCTTGTCTGAGTTTTGTCGGACATTAATGAAATACTGAGCAAATGATGCGGAAATAGTTTTCGATAACTTTTAGTTATTAATTAGAGGTTCGACCGCAACTTTACGTGGTGATGTGTTAAACTGTTCGTTTGTTATACTCGTATGCTCTGCTTTCACTAACTTGTTGTTGTTTTAACTATTAATGAGCTCTGCTAAAAACCATTAAAAAATATTTAACATGCACTCGAAAAATAATATTCAAAATCGAACAAATGGACTTTACATGTTTTTTTTCTTCAATTAGCTTCAATGTCGATTAAATATTTTGAAACGAGCCTCTGGCGTTCAGTAAGCCTTGATTGAACCTAAACAGCTTTAAAATAAAGAAGTAACTGCCCTAGTTTCTTGTTTTTGCTACCAAAACTTTAAAAACGGCTAAATCGCTTTTCATAAAACGTTAACATCAAACAATGTCTCCTTAATACATAAAAACCGGCCAAGTGCGAGTTGGATTCATGCAAGAAATCCGTATCATGCAAGCGGTAGCGCGATAAAGAGGTGCTTTCTTACTAGATGATCTTTTTGATCCTTCCTAAAGGAAGAAACTGGCAAAAATACTTTACTTGTACGAGAACCCCCCTTAAACATTTTATTTATTTTGTTTTTTTATATTTGTTGTTAGCGCTGCAACAGATATACATATTGTGTGAAAATTTTAACTCTAGATACATATTACCATTTTTGTGATACAGCCTGGAGATACGTACGGACAGACAGACAGACAGACATCGAAGTCTTAGTAGTAGGTACCCGGTTTTACTCTTTTAGTCTGGAACCCTAAAAAATCAATATATATATCTTACTAGTTGACCCGGCAAACGTTGTTTTGCCATATAAATAATTTCCCCTAACATTTACGGGGATGAAAAATAGATGTTAGCCGATTCTCAGACCTTTCAGTAGGTAGGTTTCAGTAGGTATGCATGCAAAATTTGGTTAAAATCGGTAAAGCCGTTTCGGAAGAGTACGAACACACAAACATTGTGACACGAGAATTTTATATATTAAATTAGTTCAGGAGCTATGACATACACAGACATGTCCAACTTGTAACACCTACAGGTTACAAGGTGGTGAAAAATGAAAAAAAAAAAATAAAAATACTTTTAAAGTCTTGTAAAGTGCATCGAGCTCCTTCGAGTATTTTTATGATCCGTAAAGACCCGACCGTAAATTCTCGAGATGAAAAAATGTCGACGCGACGAAAAATCAATTGTAGTAAAATATTCATGGAACAATAAGTGGCTGTTTATGTAGGTTCCGTAATGGCGGTGCATTAAAGAGTTTTTACTGTGTGCCGGGGTTTTATTAGATCGAGATGAATTCGACTAAATTGGTTTTTCATCGATTTTTCTAAGGATTTAGCTTTGTTTGAAGTGGTTTCGCTGACGCGGATTTGGAAACGGGCAAAAATAAGTTTTAATGTACTTGCATTTTACAAGTTGTTTTCAAATTTTGTTTTATTGCCGTGGGAGAGCCAGAGCCACGCTTCGGCGACGGGCCGGGTCAACCGGAGTGTTACCACTGCCTCACATAAAACTGGCGTGAAACGGCATTGTGCTGTGTTTTGTTCAGTGAGTGAGTTTACCGGTGGCCCAACTTCCTTTATCTCTCTATCCCGCAACTGGCCGGCAACGCACTTGCGACTCTTCGGATGTTACAAAGGCGACGACAGTTGCTTTCCATCAGGTAACCCGTCTATTCGCTTGCCCCTTATATATTATAAAAAAGTGGTACTTTTTTTTGTTTTTTTATTATAGCTGCTCCAGGTGAGACGGTGTATTTTTATATAATACTAGTTGCCGAGCCGACTGCCGAGCTATTTTGCGAATCTAAACCATTCTCAGATACACACAAGAGAACACACACAAAAAAATTCATCAAAATCGGTCCAGTCGTTTAAGAGAAGTTCAGTGACATACACACTCACAGAAGA
>JAOTAV010070717.1:0-13553 GCA_026546445.1 Cyclargus thomasi | reverse complement strand
AAAAAAAAAAAAAAAAAAAAAAATATCCACAGCCGAACATATTAACCTCCTCGTTTTTGGAAGTCGGTTAAAAAATAACCTTTTCCATGTTATTTCTATGGGATTAAAAAAATGCAATGAGGACATACTTAATATTAATATTAAGGGCTCCAATTTTAACTGGAGTCTTTTGACAACAAAACAAAACTTTTGAGCCTGTTTGCAAGAAAAAATAAAAAAAAAAATTTTTTTGAATCACCCTAGTATAGCCCTTATATTCCTAGACACAGAGACACTTTTTGTAAGGATCTGCTTCACCACTTTATAATAAGTGGCTATCTAGCGTGACAGGCTATCCACAATTTATGTGACAGATGAAAACTGCCGGATAAAGCCAAAACACTGCTTTTTCCAAAATACTTAAAATTAATTTGAAGCTGTCGTTCGAATCCTAAGTGTTAAAAACTAATTAATTTAGGTATCATTATTTGTGAACAGAGAAGCGTATACGTATTTTTAACGCTAATGTCCTATTAGTAATAAGAATCTACGTAACATGGTTTAATTTAGGAAAAAACAAAACAAGGTACCCAATTCGGCTCATTCAAAATTGTCACCCTTTGGACTTATCGCCAGAATTGCACAAAAAAGTAAATGAAACGATGACGATTAAACTTTTTAATCTTCCCGAAACGTTTTATATCCGGTATAATATTTTACGGCTGAATGCGCTTTGATGCTTTTGCCTTTGTACCCGCTTATTAAAAAAAATAACGAGTGTTCTTAATTCAAATTCATTAATCTTCACGACAATTTACTACTTTCATTCACAAATGTTTATCAGTTAAATATGAATAATTGTGGGTAGACCGAAATAAAGTGCCAAAAGGACAGTTGTACATTAGTTGTTGTCACGGGGAGTACTTAACATGGTGTTCAGTTTACGTGAAATGTTGTCTCGACTCCGCTATGTTCACGACGAACGGAATAGTTTAGAAGCTGGACGCGATGAGGTCAGTGTAATAACATTATTATTAGATGAATGGCCGGTTTCACGGGCTTTTGATTATCTATTTATAGTACTTTTGACAATCGTTTGCAATTGCAATCTAGAAGTTGGCGGTTATTAAAAACTCTGTCAAATAGTTTGTTATTTTCCATACAAACAGCGATTAACAACAAAGTAATAACACAACACTTGTCAATCGCGGTTTGTATAGAAAATGACAAAAAGGGCTATATTATTTGCTTACGTCAAAATGTTTACACCTGTCAAAAGTACCTTAAAAGACGGGCATAATGTCCGGGATGGCTAGCTTTTCGACCTAAGCTAGCATGCAAGTACTTCTAGATTCGTCTAGACTAGGTTGAAAAGACAGGGTCAGCTAGCCAAGACACTTTAAAAGAGAACTAACCTGCTATTCTAGCTTGTAAAACTAGCCTCGTGAATCTCGGGTGATATTCGAATAAAGTGATTCTAAACATCATATGGCCTATACATCGGCGATTTTTGCTTTTTTCATTTCCCCTACTCGATTCCATACGTTTGCTACGTCATGGATGGGGTATAAATCAACGCCGGGAGTACATGATATGAAAACACGTTCATTGACGTGTTTTTATTTTCTGTATAACTGAAGTTCATATTTTTCGAATGTAATACTACGAAAACGGGTAAAATTAATGGACTTCATTTTACCTATTTTCGTTTATGATGAAATTTAATTTTAGTCTATTATTGTGGATTACAAAGTGCCTAGTTACCTTTCATTGTGTTGCTACAATAAGCTTATTGCTCCCTAAAAGAATGATGAACTGATCAGTTCTTACTTCTTGTTATTACTCGTAGTTTAAAAATAAGAAGGTAATTTTGTTTAATCAGAGATAAAAATAAACAGAGATAAAAATACTATCTGTTATCACATTGAATGGCTGAGAGCGTTTCATATTATCAGAGTACAGTTGACGATCACTTATCTAAACACAATTTTCACATTTCAATACACCGCCACCGCAGGGTCGGAGCAAAAACCTACACATAAATCACACTGTTCGGACACAACTTTGTACTGACAACACACTTGTTCCAACCACAATGTGAACACAATATAAATATCACTCAGTAGAACATGTCAGCCTTAAAAACATCGAGTTGGCTCTATTGAGATAAAAATTATCATTCGTGTTAATTCACATCTGAAAATATTTTCAAACATTCTATTCGTTGATTACCACCTGTCATATGATTAATACTATATCAATATTTCATAAAAAATGCAAAAGAATATTAAATCCCCTACGAAGTTAGTTTTTGAAGAGACCATAGTTAGATCGTGAGTAAAGTGAAAAAGAATTTATGTAATTTAAGTTCATTTGTTACCTATAACGATGACAATTAGACACTCTTACACAATATTCCTAATTACCCCACGTATGTGCAGCCAAAACAACCCCGTCTAATCACAATAACGGCATCCAATTTAAAATTTCGTACCGAAAGTGGAGTTAAACGTTAATGTACCGACAATACGGATACAGTAAAAACTTCGTCGCGGGTGCACCTACACAACATTCTCCAAAACAGCCAAGTGCGAGATGGCTATCGCACAATAGGTTCCATGGGTTTTTACCTTCTCGGTCGTATCTTAAAATGTATCATTCTTGTGTGCGTGTGTTTGTAATAGCATCCACTTTATCGGATTGAACGATTTTGATTAAAAATCTAAGTGGCTTGAGATGTTAAGATTTACAAACCAAGACCGACAAGGTACCGTCTATCGGGTCTGCTAGTTAGTCTGAATATAACCTACCTAATAAGATTGTTGATGAGCTTCTTCGTTGTTAAATTAATTATTACAAACGAACATCATATTATACATGGTCAAACTGACACCTTTTTGAAGTGGGTTAAAAATATAGTATAGTAATAGGGGCCAAAAATCACCGTTTTCGAATGCACATTTTAGTTATTTTAGGGGCAACGGATGTACAGAATTTATCATAATAATAATTTCCTAGCTTTTGCATTGCAGTTCAAAAACAACCTGGGACTAACGGATAAACAGCGAAGTTTTAGAAATAGTGTTTTACTCTTCGTGTGCGGAACCCTACCGACGCGGGTGCACCTAGACATTGTTCTAAAAAGTGAATTTCAATAACGCCAGAAGTTAGGCGACTCTTTAAGTTCCGTGATAAAGTCTTTTAAACTTTCCCAAAGGTTGACGAGCCGTTGGATGCAAGGCGATGTCTCCATAATAATTTTTAAATCGATTTATATTGTTAAAGAAGTTTGTAAATTGGTTTAGAAGAAACACGACTTACAGGGCGTTCGTAGCCTAGTGAGAAAGACCTTCGGTTCGCATAAGAGATGGTGCAGGTACAAACCCCAATTTCAAGTAAATATTCCGATCTCAAGTACATAATATGGATGCTCATTGCCGTGGCACAGCCACCCTTCGGCATGAATGGGCCTGCTTGGCCGGAGTGATACCACGGCCTCACAGAAAACTGGCGTGTAAGGGCGTCATGCTGTGTTTCGTTCAGCGAGTGAGTTTACCGGTGGCCCAAGTTTCCTAATCACCCTTTACCTATTCCCATTCCCTGTACCCTCATAGAGGCCGGCAACGCACTTGTGGCTCTTCGGATATCACGAGTGTCCATGGACGGCGGCAGTTGCTTTATCACGCAACCCTCTAATATTTGCTCATGCTCAATGCCCACACAAAACAATTTTTTTTTGCTTTCAGCGCTGCCACTTTCATGGTGAACTCTTTATATGACAGTAGAAATACATACCTACACATACAAAAATCACATACTTTTGTTACATTCTGTGGATAACTTTCCATTGTATAATTTTTTGTCCTGTTATTCTGCTTACAGCATTACAGCTGTACGTCCGTATTCATTAACCGTCAAGTAAGCGCAAGCGTGAAACGAACCGCGTAAATGTATTCCAATATATTCAATAAGCGAAAAGCGATAACCAATGTTTGTAGTGAATTGACGAAAGAAATTAACTCGTGTAATCGTTATGTGATCCGCATACCGTATGGCGATGCATATTATATACCTACAAACCTGCACTCTGATTCTACTATGTTAGTGCTACATTAGCTTCGTGTGGTTCTCTTGCTTGTTGTCTTAATATGATAAATGCTAAGGCCAACGCTGCATTATTAATCAAAGCTCTGAAAATATGTCGGTTTATGTTTATAAAATTTGTTATATGTTTAAATGGTATTAGGGTATACAATTCCAATAGTTCTCATATATCATTATCAAATCGCGGCAACTTATTAAAATACGAAACGCACTCTTACCATAACTTTTATTGTAGACCACGCACATTATCCGAAATTTTTGATAGTATTGGTATCGGACAAGCGTCTGACGATCTCCGATCAGAAATTATAATTATATGCGACCGGCGGCCACGTCCTCTCCATACAGACAGAAAAAGCAGTGCATTGTTTTCTATGTGAGTTTAGATGTCTTGTTTAGATAAAAGTTTTATGAATGAAAAATTTAAATATTTTCATTAGTACAGTTGAACCCGACGGAGGACCCCTGTTCAGTCTTTAACACTGTGGCTGAGTACCTCGCCGTACACTCATCGTAATAACCCTGTGCGCGCCAAAGGCGCGGGTGACCGGACTAGATCAAAGTTGTGTTTACGTTGAAAGCAGAATCGGGGTCCCGATGTTAACTCCGCTCGCATTCCACATGTTCAGTAGTTACGTTTCTAGTAATTGGTATTCAGTGCAATAGCTGCGAGCATCGGAAATTAAAAATGATTGTAGTGCCTGCGCTCTCATAACTGCCGCGTTTTTGTAACCGACTCTTTATATATGTTGACTGTATTAATAGTTTAGACGCGGGTAAAACAGAGTTTATTGAATACAAATTATTATGATAGTGGCCTAAAGGACATACAGTATTAGAAAAACTCCCAGAATTCTATTGACAAATGAATAAGATATTAGCGATTTAAGTTTTTTACCTTTATTATGTACCTATAGTATGATCGCATCAAAATGTCAAAATCGATTAGATGTTGGATCATTTAAGCTTGAGGATTGAGCAGGTTTGTTGTTGACAATTGCGGTCTGTGCAGGAATTCGACATAGGTTTTTTTTATTACTTTATATTGAAAGGTTTGACAGGATTAATGAACCATATCGCCAATCTCGCGTGAAAAGACAAATAGTTATAAATAAAGTAAACAAACGAACTCACAGTAATGTATATTAAAAGTTTTGTCGGCGCGAGTTTAATCATGCGAATGGTACATTTTTCCACCAATTACCGTATTGGAGTAAAAACGGACAACAAAAGCCCGTCGAATGTTTACTCGACACATCGGCCGCTGCATCAATTAAAAATATATTACTCGCTGGTTGACTTCCGCTCATTTGCAATTTTGAATTACTCATATGAAAAGTTGAGCTTGTTACATTAAAACTTCGCATAAAAGTGCTATCCTGCTGTCGTTTCATGTTGTTAAATATCAACCTACCTCAGATGAGCATAAAGTACGAACGTATTTTTAACCGACTTAAAAAAAAGGAGGAGGTTTCTCAATTCGACCGTATATATGTTCTTTTTTTTATAAGTATAGGTAATTTGGTGATAATTTAGTACTTTCTGAGTAAGTACATCTATCTAAAAGTAAACATTTTATGCTATTAATTCCATTTATTAGTGGACCGATGAATAGATACACATAATAAGGACAAATAAATAAATACAAAATACAAAAGTAAATTTCAAAGACACAACTTTCCCGCACTCCGCAAGCGGAACCGAATAAAATTTTACGAATAAAAATGAACATATTTCATGCTTATTTAAATGATTTCATTGGAGAAATTTAAGCCCTGCTCTGGTTTAAAATCAATTTTACATCCGAGCCAAAATCTAGGTACTTTTGTAATGCTTATTATGGCATGTATTTACTCGTAATACGGAGGATTACAAATTAATTACTTACATTATGTACCTCTAATTAACTGTAATATTGTGAGGGAAAATTTCCTTAATGAGGCGTCAGATTGCTGGAGTCCAGGGCTACTGATTTTACTCCTAATGTTGTCAAGGTTCATAGATTTCAAACAGAAGATTCAAAAATGTTGGGATTTGTTTTATTAAATTAATATACGGAGTTGGTGTTAAAAATTATATTAAAAACATTAAATTTTTAAACTCGCTTTTAATTTTCCTACATTTAGTTGAGGCCACACATGGCTTCATTGCGTTGCGTTTTTATGCAGTAACTTATATATATTATGATTGATACAAAACTCTTCTATATTTCCATCATCCACGTTAAATTACTTGCGTCTAGCAAGTGATTTAACGCGGATGCAATTTAATCGGAATAAAAAGTATCAGTCAGCTGTACCATATCAGCTGTATGTACCAATTTTTATCAAAGTTTATCTGCCTGTGATGCTATTTTCGCGATAAACTAAATAAATATTATATATTTCTGTATTGCCGCACGTTTCTGCAACTAGTAAATATGAGGCAATACAATATTTTCCGTTCCGACAACGCAACGCGCCGCAGCGCAACGCAGCAATGTAACCTCGCTCTTAGCGAGTACATTTGCATATAAATGAACTGCAACGGCGACATATTTCGTTTTCGTTTTTTTTTATGCGCACCAACTACCGATAATGTCGTCACGTTTGATCTATTTGGACTAATGGGACAATTTTTATATGAGTTGGACTAAAATATCCCATTTTAATATTCTATGCCAGCCATTTTATTACATTCTTTTTCGAGGTATTGCCAATTTCATGTTCGTTTTTAACATTTCAATTTTATCATTTAATTTAGATTTTTTATTATATTGTACTAGTGCACGATTTCTGATTTAAACTAAAACTATGAAGTATATGCCTGAGTAATATCGATGTAACTGCAAAACAATAACCTCAAAACATAAAAATAAAAAACTACAAAACACCATAAAACATAAACATATTTCCAAACTTAGGTTAATAATAATCATCGAAATTCGTTTCAAAAATATATTTTTTAAGATTTTAATACGTAGTCATGTAAGTGGTGCTCTCGTTCTAGTCGGTGGAAGACACGATGATGACGGTATAATTCCCGTGTTGCCTCCGCACCGTCCACTGAAACATAATAAGGGAAATCTTGTAACGGCAAACATCCTTTTACCACCGTGAATTATCTGGAAACCCTTTTTTCCACTAAAACAAGACGGGAATTCAATTTGGGATCAAAAACAAGATCCTGGCCAAATTTACACATTCCAATAAAAAATTTGGTTACATAAAAAGTGCGGTAAAGGGAAATATGCAAAGCCACCGGCTAGGTACACATGTTTGCTGGAATATTACGGGAGCTTCGTTTTTAAGCTCCTCCGTTTACTTGTATATGTTTATTTTGGTCTCATCTTGATATATTTATCGAAATCGGTATTCCAATTGGTATAAGGCTGCTTTCAATGTTTACTGTTTTGTATTATGTGCTAATCTAGACATTTCTTTTTTTTTTTTTTGATTTCACCAGTCTTCTATTGACCACACTGCCTATGAAACAATTTCGCTAATGATACTTTGTGGTTTTGGCTCTCTCTGTCTTTGAGCTGATTCAATTGAAATTAGGTTCATTAAGTACCTGAAAGGTCTCGTGTCATTAGTTGCTGTAACGTTCCCAGTAAAGGCTTTGTACTCGCTATCTGTACGTTTGTACAAATGTATATTTATGTCATTCCCCGTTTTTCGATGTTGGCTTTTCATCAACATGTTAATCGTGTCATAATATTGGTTGGCACGCTACTGAGGCGCACCTGCCTAAAATTGAATAAAAATAATACTGAAATTGGAAACTCGATTGTCAATTTTTGTACGTTTTTGTTGTGTGTACTGTGAAAAAGGCATTTCATAAGAAAAATAACGGACCTAAAGTTAAAGAAATATTTCAATGTTCGAGATGAGTCGTAAACAGATTGGTCTATAAATATTATTGCCTTCGCGAGTCTGTTTAAAATACAGAAACATGTTATTTACTTAAATGACCTTATTAAAGTTTAAATTGGTTTACTTTGAGGAGCTCCTGACTATTTTCCGTTTCTTACGTCGCATCGCAATTTCTTTTGATTTACTTTCTTATTTTGAAATTTAATTATTCAAAAGGCTAATATAAAAACTTGACGCAATTCTTACAAGAATGAAAAAAGTAATTTATTCTATTTATTTGCCTTACTTTTGTGGTTAATATAATTTAAATTGAATAAACAATGATCACAATTTAAAATAAAAACAATTTTAGATTCGCTTAGTAAAAATGGAAGGAAGACTCGCCGTGTTCGATCTTTGGTCTTTGATCTCGTTGACGGGTTGAGAGGAGTAAGCGCGGAAGGGCCGGACGCGGGGGCACGCTATTGGCGGATCGGTGATCATCATTGTACACCTAATTTGTATGAATTTTGTCTAGCAATCTTAAAGTTACGCACCGCATACATTATCAAATAGCTTGTGTCCTTAATGGGGACGCAAAATCCGAATCCCCTCGCCGCGAGTTAAATCCATTTCTCTTGTTTAAATTACATCAAAACACAATTACGACCATAATTGGCAACATTTTTTCCATTATACGGCAATAAAGAATAATTTATTTCTCAATTTATCTAACGAACTGCGAAATGACGCTTCTATCTGTCGGAATCTAGTTTTTGGTGTCGTCTCCCTTTTATGACGGGTTGCCAGTTACCACTCGTAAACTGGTGTTTTACAACGCACCTAAACATGGAGAACACTATAATTATGTATGTATTCGACGTACCAGTTGGCCACACTTTTGAAAAAAAGTAAAAGAAAAATGTTTTGAAAATGTAATGAAAAGGCAAGGTTGTTCATAGAAACCTTTTCTACGATACCTTGGCAAGCATGAAGGATATGAGAATAAGTTTAGCAGAATAACGTACCAACGTATTTACAGTAAATAGTTTGCCAAAATAGGTCTGGACTACAAGACATAATAAAATTCAATATGTTTACGCCCTGCACTCGGCATGCATAAAACACCATCCCAGCATAGACCTGCACATTTATTGCCGTACTTAAATTTTATTTTACATACGCTACGGTTTTACATTGCTATTTTAATTTTATGATAGCCCATAGGCGCGCCGCTGTATCCTAGTCTAGATCCTCATTACTATTTTTATATTTACTTTGGGTTTATTCGACCCATCTGGCTTTTTTTATTATAAAAATATATGGTGTGTATTAATAATATTATGTACATCATGAATTTTTAATATGCATCAGCTTTAGCCAAAAGAAGAGAAATAATTTCAAACTTAGTTTAAAAAAGTGCCCTGATAGATAGTATAGAGAGTCATTCCTTTGAGTTTTATATATTTCAATTCAAAAATTGAAGACATAAGTGAAAGAGGCGGATAACTAATTTTGCAACCTTCGAGTATATACTAATTTTTTTTAATAAAATTTCGACAACTCTTGCATCTTACCTATTTCATTATCTAGCTTACACTAGGTAGGTATACATCAAATCCACATTATTTTAATTTTGTATAAATTTTCGGGTTCAGAAGCGTCCATTATTGCATAAATCCGGAAGTTTTTTCAATTTTAGTTGTCTGTTTCTTCCACTTATGGCTTCATTTGTATTAGTTTATTATGTGGCGTTTTTATCTGCTAACGGTTGTACGTACGTATACATGTCGTCTGGAAAATTGTTGTTGGTAACTTTAAATACAATTTCCTACAACGGGTGATTTTGAGTCTCCTTTTTATACCTAAAGGTGTGATATACGCTCCCGTGAAAAACCTTACCGTAACCTTAGCAACGACAAAATAATAAATTAAATCGTTGAAGTAGAATTAACGTACACTATATACGATATAAGTGACTGAATTCTAATTAAGCCGTATTCACACATCCACGTGGAATTCGTAATTTTATCCGTTGATTAAACAGGAATATAATCTTTGGCGAATTTAATATATTAAATATTTAATATCCGCGAAGCTTTTCAAAGCCAAATGATGAACAGTTTGTGCGTGACGACAGATACAATATATGTAAACGAGCGCTTGATTGACTTAATATATATTTTGAAAGGTTGTCAGGATCGTATTTGCTTTTCCGCAAAATCTATTGAAAGAGATGGTGAGTGGAAAGGTTAAGTTACTCCGCGATACGGCAGATATATCTATGTACCATAGCGGAAATTGATTCGTAGCCAGTTTTCAGTTAATCAACTACGTTACGACGAAAAATGTTACTTGTTATCTGAGGGCTGGGCTTAAACGCAACCTAATCACGCAGGTCCCCTATCTAACTTTGAATCAACTTAAAAATACTACCCACAATGAAATTAAAATCAGATGCGACTATTGAAAACATTTTCAAAAACCGTCAAACCGAAAATGCTCAAACTCATCGCCAATAAAATAGCTGATTAACATTTAAAACACAGGTATGAATCGCCATTAATTAGAGATATACACGAATTAATTTGGGTTGTATCAGTGGACGAAGCGGGCTGACCGCGCGTCACCACCAGCCGTCGCCGCAGATACATGTAAATAATTAACACAATGTAGCTCCAGTAAAAATAATTAGGGACTCACATCCCCATATTAATCTTGTTGACAACCCCGTATCTAATAAATGAGATAAACGAGATAATCCATACTAATATAATAAATGCGAAAGCTTGTTTGCTTGTAATTCCTTCACGAAGAAACAAATCAATTTGGTTTTTGGTATAAATTTAGTTAAACGGATAGAGAGTACGATAGGCTATTTTTGGTCCGTTCTTTTGGCATAGTAGTTATCTGCCACTTTAGCACAGAAGTCGGATCGGCTAACAAGCAGTATTATAAATTCAACCTTTCACTTGTTATTTTATAAACTTTTTTGTTTAGGTAGCTTAATATCAACAGAACATTGACAGATCCTAAAAAAGTACTCCAATTCATTCGCCGCTAGTTGACGAATCACGCCGCCTATTTCATGACCTATTTGTTCATATCATAGAAGCCCAAATAAGCAGAGTTATCGGATCCGAGCGAGTCGAATATTGCCTCCCCTACCCTTTTCATTGAATACACAGTGCGTATTGTAGGTACACGAACCTCTTTCCCTACAAAAGCCTCCCTTATTATGCCGCTGTGTAGGATATGAGGAAATTGGCTGAATGGCTTTATATAAAAAAAACTCGCGTAATCTTCGAAGGGTGTTGCCCGCAGTATTCTGCTTCTGACACTTGTTCGTAACAACCGAATATTCAATACGGTACTGTTTTTTATTAATCGTGGCGTTATCTCGATGCTGATTTACGTGGAAAATAATAATAAAGTGTGTATAAGATCCTTAATTATGCTTTAAATGGGAAAGTTTGTTTATTTGTTCGTTTGTCCCTACTTAGCGCACTAACAAAGCAGCCAACTCCTTCGACTTGGTTTTAGGCATACACTTTTAGTGTGAATTGTGATAGTGTGATTTAAGAAATAAAATCACAAAACTTTTGTTAACTTAAAGTCGCCGTGCGATCATCGAAGCCGCCACATCGCGTAGTCTTATAAAATATCGTTCGGGATCGTTGAAGAAAACGGAATGTATCGGAAAGTGATCGCATCCTAACACCGTATCGAGGAGTTCCTGAATGATGTCTCACCGCAGTTATGAAAATTCCGTCTCCGAAATTCCTCACACGTTCCCTAGACTTGCGGCTGTTGTCAGGATTTTAAAGAAACTAAGTCTAACGTTTATTTCCGTCTGCATTTTATGGGGGCGGGAATGTTCCATTCCTTGTTTATTTGCTAGCTGCCTTTCTCATGAAATTTCGCTGTTTCATTGTAAAGGAGCCATTTTTCAATTGTACCGTAGCTAGTTTACATCATTGTTAAAATTGTTGCTAGTCTGTGATTTCTTTTTTAATCGAAAAACTTAAACAAAATATATTATTTTTCTAAAGTGCCACTTCTTTCGGAAATAATAAAATGTTACTCATAAATATTGTGACGTGCAGTTCGTTTGTTAAAATAATAACGCGCTTGTGTGGGGGAGGCTTCTCTAAAAAACCAGCTGAGAGTTGAGATTTTTATCTTGCACAACCATCGTTTCTGAACAAAATAAAAAAGTTATTTGAGCATTAGTGGCCACCTAGACCTAAGCGATGTTACTAAACAGCCCGGGGGCTACCGACCGTTATTAATGGATCAAACAATGAAACTGCTATATTAAATCCCAACAAAGATACTTCCTTTCAAACAATACCTTTTAATAAGGAGAAATAGAGAATTGGAGTATGAATTTTCAAAATCCATCGACCATTAACAATTACAAAAGAAAGGTAGGTAAGGAATAAAATGTTTTATTCATTCCGTTAACGAGAAAATTACCGAAAGGGCGGCGTAGGATCGGATTGCAAGGTCCCGACTCCCGAGAATCTTTTGTCTTCAGGGAAAGTATGACCGACAAACAGTAGGTAACCTCTGTAACATTAATTGGTCGCTATTGAGAACATGACGTTTATTAACTTTCTTGCAATTGACCCCAAAGGGATACCCTACCGAAAGCATGATGAATAAGCAGACTTGAAGAAATTACCACCGTAAAGACATGAGACGGGCGCGTGAACTGCAGTTGTAAAATCTAAACCGTCGCGTTGAACCGTGACGCTAATCGCCAAAAGTTTCCCTAACAAATTCAAAACGGTCCGTTAACAGTAGGAATTTGCATGGAGAATATTTTTCGTCAACAATTAGCCTATTAGGGCTTTGTCTGCGAGGCGGGGGATCGCTTTAACGACGTTTTAAAAGATTCCGCTGAGGCGAGCACAGCGCGAACATGCTCGCGAGCTTGTTCGGGAATCCCTTTATTAACTTTACGATGTTCTAAAGAATAACAGATATAATAAATACCTTTTACGGCTTTCTTTTATCGATTCTTTTATAATCCGCCTAAACTTTTTAGAATGTTTCACGGAAAAATGTTATTTTCTTTCAAACTTTATTTAAATTTTTAAGAGCAATATTTTCAACAGTTGGTAAAGAGGTATAACTCCAGTTTGACCTAAAGAATTTTCTTGTTTTCTTTGATTAATTCTTACAAGTTGATAAATTATTTCTATTGAAACAGTACCATAAATAAGACCGTAAATATATTTGTAGACTCCAGACGATAGACAATATATTTAAGCGCGTTTTCAATAAATACACTTCTAACCAGACGACTTACAACAGGTATGTAAATAAATTCCGGTATCTGTTAAGACTTTTTCATGTTTGTTCTTCTAGAAACGTCTGTTGTTTGTAAGAATAGTTGAGCACTTAAATTATCTATGATTAAGATTAGTATGTAGAATGTTCAGTATCAATCTAATAAAAATATCAATCTAATTGTGTGCGTCCATAGTTGTAATGATAAATTGGCATTAGGTTCGGCGGGATACAATTGAAATTACAATAAACAATATAAATTACATTAGAACACATATCAGGACAACTTAATAATACATATTTATCACAATTTAGATTAAACATTTCACGTTCAAAACA
>JAOTAV010070706.1:0-13554 GCA_026546445.1 Cyclargus thomasi | reverse complement strand
TCGAGTATAGCTATTTTCAATCGTCCGCCATGAACTGAGGGTGCAATTTGGATTGCATCAAAGTGCACCTTTGCGTGTTGTTTGTTCCCGCCGTGTAGAACCTCCATAAGGTACATTCAGCTCGGTTCTTATCAGCTTGAGATCGTTGTGAATGTAAGTTTTGTGATTTTGAACGCGTTCGATAACAGTGAGAGGAGGACAGGTTTATCTAGAGACGATAAGATATTTAACCATTACAATGGCTCTGATGTTTCCCGTCCCTACATGTTGCTTGCTACTGCCTTACGTTTGGGAATATTGTGTGAGAGTGCCGTGCGACTGTCTTAAGTTTTTCAACAATTTCCAGGTGGAACTGGAGAAGTTGAACGCCGCTACCGACGAGATTAACAAGTTGGAACTGGAATTAGATGTAAGTTGTATTTATGATAATTTTGAAAGCTTTTCAAACTGTTCCATTTTCATTATTGACAACATGCTGTACAGCATTGTTCATGCAACCAAAAGGATGTCAGATTGAACGTCCGTTTGGATGTCAGATATTTTCTTTATATTTCATTACGTCGAGAAGTCTTCTAAACGACCATCGTGTGTATGCACACAATCAGATCTAGGTTAAAATTAGCTCTGGGGTAAATAATAACTTGTTTCTCTTAAATTGTTATTAAATTCCTTAATAAGCTAATTTTACCCAAGATTAAAACTACCTGAAATCTTTACAAGACTTAATATTATTATTTTTCCCCAAGGGGCATTTTTAAATTTTCCCCGTCAGTTTAACTAGAAGAACGTCTGATAATGACGTGTTGCTTTGTATAAAATTAAATTTGTTCTTGAGATGTTTCGTTACTCCCGCTTTGGGCAAGGCACAAGTAATTGGAGAGCGTCCGTGGTAGACCAAATGAATAGGGCGACTCGACCGGAGTGATACCACCTCCTCACCGAAAACTGGTGTGAAACACGTTGTTTTGCAGTGTTTCGTTCAGTGAGTGAGTTTTCAGTTGGCCCAGCTTCCCTAATCCCCTATCCTTATTCCTTCATAAAGGCCGGCAACGTCCATTGACGACGGCAGTTGCTTACCATTAGTTAACCCATCTGCTCGCTTGCCCCCTATCGTAAAAAAAGAATTAAGAGACAACTTTTGTAAAACCTCAGTCCTTCTTGTAGTATCTCGTTAAAATCGATTAAATTAAACTATGAAAGTTGCTTACACTTGGAACTGAAGGCGTATAAAATCTGCCTCGTCAAATCAATTGTTATTATTAAAACGTTCCGGTTCTAACGATTTTTACACTAAACCTTTACATCCTTTTATCTTACTTCAAACTTCAACCCACCCAATATAAATGGTATATTTTTTTTTTTTGTCCTTCATTAAGAGGATACACCAGTGGCTAGAGAAATGAGAAATAGGTATTTATAATATCTATTGCTGTCCTTAACCACAAGCTGGGGAATCCGCAAAGCGCAATAGAGATAACTACATCTTGGATGTAAAAAAAACCTAAGAGCCAGGAAATCAACGATGCGTTCTCCCATACATTTTAAGTATTTTTATAATAAAAAATGAAAGAAAGGCTTAAGCTGTGTCCCTATGTCTCCTTTTTTATATATAATCTAGGCAAATTGGTTTTCTGGATGTTTGAACGCAGCGAAAAATCTGACCATTTTTTCAGGTTTTTGAACACCTCTTTTAATAATTAAATTATGAAAAAAAAAAAGAAAAAGTAGGGAGGAGGGGCATGCTAACAGTGGGCATTAATATCTGAAATAAATTTGAAAAAATTAACTCTCCCGGCATTATGCAGGGAGGAAACAGTAGACAACGTTTGTATGGAAAAACTGCCCTAGTGTCTCCTCTTAACGCCCTCATTGATATGACTTAAGGGACTTTCTATAGTCCGACATTCCATAGTAGAAGCTAAAAACACTTTCCAAGTAAGTTTTACTTAAAATTGCTTATGTAATTGGCTACTGGAACAAAATTACAAAATATTCGACGTAAGATAAGTACACGCATACACGAATCGTGCATTTTACCAGATCCTTAGCGTATGTAGAGCTTCTAAGTCCCTTAGGGTTTCATTATTAAGTTACCAGTGTCCAATATTATAAAGGATAATATCCATACTACACTATTGGAGAACTTGGGCTAGAAGTGAAAAGTACACGTACCTCAAAAAAGGTGGTAATTAAAAGAAAAGTACGTTGCTAGAACGGGTAAAAACCTAGTGCCGGGGTCTGGGCCGTTATCCGAAAGCGTTTTGAGACTCGAACGAATCGGAATGCCGCGTACTAACGTAAAACATTAAAGTTGTCTGGCAGGATTCGATTGAGTCCAAAGATTTGAATGTGCCGCTTGCGAGTAGGGCCCCTGACAGAGCAGCAGTCGATTCTTGTCTTGTGTCTTCTTAGCATTAGGTAAAGTCACATAACGTCCCTTAAGCTAACAACGACACCGCTCAAGTCGAAAATTGGCGTTTTTTAAATTTTAATGCCATCGAATAGAGCTGCGAATTGCGCGACGAACCATTGGTCGCATTTAGATTTCAGCCAATCAAAAGCCGTAATTAAGACGTAAATAGTGACAGCGCCCCAGGTGGTTGGTTTCCTAACACCGCACAGTTTTTTCTGTCTCCTGTAAAGTTGGTAAAAATGACTTAAGCGGTGTTGTAACCTGAGGGACGATATAAGTTTTGGCATAATAAACCTGTGTTATAACAAAAAGTCTCGTGAGTGTGCTCCTTACTCCTACCTAAAAAGTTTTGATTTAACACTAGAGTTCAAGGTCCTCTCTATCTAGTCCCTATCTAAGGTAGGTATTATATAGAAAAGGCCATATCAAGGTATTTCTATAAAATTGACCTGAATGTGATAAAATCAGGTCATGAAAAGAAAGCTAAGTATAGCCATTATAGTGCTCATTAACTCTGAGTACTACGGAAAGTAAAATCGAAGAGCGTTTATAGTACTGCAATATAACGATCATATTTAATTAGTTCCGAAGTCCGGTAGGAGACAATTAAATACATAATAATATTATTAGTGCGAAAGTGTCTGTCCGTCTGCTGAACCGATGATCACTCATCATCATCTTTTATCAACTTGTTAATGAGACATATGAGCATCTATAAGGCCCGTTTTAATAGACAGCGATTTTCATTTATAAAGAGACGTCCATTAATGAAGGCAGCACTTATATCTTGTTTACACGTATTAAGTAGATAAGCAGGTAACTAAATTTTTTAAGTGACTTAATTGTAAGTGTACGTCCAAACGTATTTAAGTAGTTATTTAGTTGACTAAAGATGGACTATCGACAACGTAAATAACATAACAACGTAAGTCGTAAATTCTGTTATTGATGAGGTTTTGGAGGAATAAATTATTGAAATAATTACTATAAGGAGCACGACGAAAATTGTACCCGAATACGCCACTACAATTGCGAATTTAACTAAATTGTGCTGACATGTACCTGTCCAAATGTTTCAAGTGACAAGCCCCGCTTACCAACTTAACGGAAAAATTGAAAAAAATTTATTATCTGGGTAAGTAGTATTTTAACTTGCAGCTTGCTACTAAATTTTGTGTTTACATGCAGTTAATAACTTAAAATTTAGTTACCTACTTAATACGTGTAAACAAGACATTGTGATGACCAACTCCCTATACCTACCTACCTACCCTACCTCTATAATCTACTACCTATCCCTAGTCCCATTCTTCTAGCCCATTCCTCTATAAAAGGCAATGCACTTGCAAAGTTTCTGATGTTACAAGTGTCCGTGGACGACTACTTCCAATCAGATGTCCCCAATGCCTTCTAATTTCATAGGATTTTTTTAATTTCATAAAAAAATTTGACTTTTCATTGCATGGCTGACTAGTTTGCCTCACAAAAGCCAAAGGCAACAATGGGATACGATACACCAGCAGGAGATAATACTTTCAATATCGTGTGTGTCGACCTTAACGCACCGCAGTTACAATAGGGTTCCCACACGCATTGTGAAATATTATTTTTATTATAACAAAAATATTTCACAAGCTAACAATATATTTTACGCAATTCATGTGTAGTAATGAAACTTGTTAAATGTTAATGTTTGTTTTGCGTATCATTAAATGGTTTTTGTTTGTATTTTAACGTGTAGGTATTATCAGTTTTAGTGTATAAACCACTAGGTATAGTAGTTATACAATGGTTGATGCCAGCACGTAGCATTCCCTTTTCATATAATGTCAAAATCTTCATTTAATAACCGTTAATTTTAATATGTATATTCGTCTAGAGTGCGGCAGAGGTGACTTTTTTCATCTATTTCGCCCTCAAACTCGACAAACAAAAATTCAAATGAAATGCCAGTTTATGACAAAAAATCCGGGTTTCATTTTTATTTGGCTTAGCAGAATGCGTCTGAATTGAGATATTCTTTTTAAAAAAATTGTAAACTGAAACTCTCTAGATAGGATTACTGAAATTATTATAATATTAGTATGAATAAGAAACGCTTTTCTCATCCATAGTAATATTTAAAATTCGAAAGTGTGTCTGTTTATCTGTGTCTGTTACCTCTTTGCGCCCAAACCGCTGAACCGATTCTGCTGAAATTTGGCCTGAAGATACATAGGATACTTTTGATCCCGGAAAATGTACGGTTCCCGCGTGATAAACGAATTCTGGCGCAACAATAATTTATAATGTCAACAAGCGTCAACCCTATCCCATTACGAAGGGAAGCCAGTTATGGTGCGTTCCAGTTTCCACGATTTGTTCACGGACGCGGCCCACGGGTTACGTATATTGATTAACACCATACACACAGAGTCTTCATTCCGTGTAGAAATCTACGTCAATTAGCAAGTAGCTAAAATCGAGAGGCAGATGGTACATTTTCGTTTACATTTTATAATTTCAAACAAAAGAACCGTTCAAATAGAATACGAATTCAAAGTGAGTCTGCCTTTTTTAAAGTAGAATTTAATACTTAAATCTTCTCCTAAGTATAGACGATGTTTTTTTAAAAAAACTGCATCAAATTCTGTTCATTAAACGCGAGACAATGAGCGTTTAACGATAATGTGGAATTTCCCAGAAGTAGCGGGTTCGAATTCCAACATGTGAACACTGAACACGATGTGCATACTAATAAAATAACCTACTCGCCTATCAACAAAATTAATAGTTTTTGTCGGCTATCTCTTGTTCTTAAAGATATGATGTTATGCCTAAGTTTTTGGCCTACGCGAGGTAACCAGAAATATAACACCAGAAATTTCACATCTGTATTAAGTTTGCAAATTTAAGGTACCTCTTAAATTATTTTGTAAGATATTAATTTTATTTCAAAGTCATTAAAATATTCTGTCATTGTTTTAGAATATTTGTTTTGCGATTAATATTTTAGTCAAACAAATTCTCAAGGTGAATCTTTATTTAAACAGGTAGGCATAATGTAAGGAATGACAAAACAATTTTAAAGAAAACATAATTATTATAACAGAATACATTCCTCTCAGGTGATGCAGTAAGAATTCAATTAACAATGGGGTTTTACCGTGTCAAAAATACAAAAACCTACTAATGACCCTGTAACCAACAGAAGTTATAATGTCTGATAACAAACCCACGTAGAACAGAACGTTCACGAATGAATGGACATTGTGACAAACTAATAAACTCTATTGTATACACTATATACTAATAAAAAAGTGAATGAAATCCGTATTTCCATTTTTTCTAATACGGCTAACCCGGCAGGAGCCTGATAATATTCAAGCATAGATAAGTCTGTTAATATTCATTGAAGATAATAGTTGTCTGATTGTACGAGTAGAATATGCTCGGTGGAAGCGCATTGGCTGGGGTCAATTGCTCAATTGGCTCGCATTACGTAACTATACGTTTCGTTACATAGGGCATACGTAAAATCTGAGACTTAATCGATAGCGAATAGTCGAAAGTGTACAGTACACTTGATGTAGGTTATGTCACGTAACAGCAAAGTAATTAATGGAATATTTACATAATCATGCATAATAGTTTGCATGGTAATTTACCCATAAAACTGTACAATTTCAGTTAAAGTATGTTAAAAAGAATATTATGTAATATAATAACTATACAACATAAACAAATGAGGTCCAAAGACATAGCCCTGTGGGATACCATATCATTATCACAAATGTTGCAGGAGTCCATGAAAACATTTCATCTGCTGTTGAACGAGACATCCAGGAGGTTACAAGGGTTGACCAAGAAGCTTGGGGTACAGTGTATTGAGAAGTCTAGGCCCTATCACGATGCGGTCGCGTCATCAAATGCCGCGAGGACAGAATGTCAGAAGGCAGCGGTCGCGTTCCAGAGAGCTAGTGGTAAGTTTATGCATTTAGATTACCGACTCAGACTGGATATTTGTTGAATTTAACTTTTATAATAAACAAAGAAAAAGAAAGGCGATCTGTATATCATATAATAAATTCGTGATCTGGTTTAACCCTGGCAAAAGCCTCATAATGCTGTGATCACCATTATGAGGCTTATGTTTAAAGGATTTGATGAGCGCTAATCCTGCTTTAGGTGCGCTGCTGTGACAAATAGATCAAATAATATTCTTTGTAATGTATCTATTGCATGCGTAGCTTGTATTGGCAACTCGACACAGTAATCTCCCGCCTCTTATCATTAGAATTGGTTCAACGTATTATATTTTAATCTGGAATGCGTGAACATTGTTTACGTCGTAGGTCTCGACACGGTGAAACTGTTGTTTTTGTAGGCAAATAGACTTTGTCTACATATACCATGAATTTCAAGAACAGATTATCGGAATCTGAAGAACAATGTATACCTGATAAAAGTGGTTATCTTCAACGACATTCGTCCTCAATTTTGCTAACCCAATGCATTGCTTGGTTCGTTCGTTCGGAAAGAAATTATAAAACCCCAGCGATCTGCTGAACTTTGCAGTCCAAAACACGATTGCGGTTTCTAAATTTAACTCGTAAGAAACCGCAGCGCTGCGTGAAATGGTAGGAACGCTTTACGGTCTGATTCTTATCGCCTACGAGTGATGAATGGTTTTCCTCGCGTTTTTCTTTTGGGAAATTCACGAATGGCTATTTGATTGTGATTTATCATCTCGTTTGCGATATAGTCGATGTCAATTTCCCAATAGGCAGAGTCTAGACTTATATAAGCATCGTGGGAATATGCGTATAAAACGAAATTTATTTAATGCAAAGTATTATGATAGTGGGCTAAAAGATATACAGAATGAAAAAAAAATCTCAGATTTTGGTTGAGACATTAGCGATTTAAGTTTTCTACCCATCTCTTTCTTGCAAAACGTAATTTAGTATGAACTTTTTGAGCAGCTTGTAGATTTTGACGTCACAGACCACAGGTTATATCAAAGCTGCTCTCTTTCTTACATTATTTTTTTTTTAATTTTAGCAAAAAACTATTTGGACTACATAGTTTTTCAAAAACGATAGATTTAAGTAGAGAATTTAAAAGTTATGCATATTCCTTAGCAAATTCTTAGCTGCATTTCGCCTTGTAATTTCGTGTTTTTTGGTTGATTATCGCCAATTTATCACGTGTTCTATATAATAAAATGTAGGAAAGAATCCGTTCATAAAGTACTAATATTTTAAACAGAATCGCATGTAGCATTCGATACTCACGGAATGCGGGCTTGTCTAAAAATTGCATGCTTTCGCCCCAGGACCTTGGGATATTATCAGACAGTTAGCGACGGTTAGTAACCCGTATGTTATCGGTGTCTGTAATGGCGTCTTCCTGTTTCCCGCCAAGCCAAGGTCGCTCAAGGTTATATACACTGTACTGACACTGTAGTATGTCTCTCACATCCATACTATATATTGTAAGGCAAATTAGTTCGTAATTTAGTTATTAAACATTATGAGAAGGGTTTCTCAGGGATCAAATCGTTAAATTCTTCATGATTGACGAACTTTCGGATTAACGAATTAATTGATCCCTGAGAAACCCTTCTCATATGTGGCGCCCAACGTCAATCATGAGGAAAAAATTCCATCTTGTTATCCGTAACCACGGGCGACCGCCCCCCGTATCGGTCGGTTGACTCTATGGTTTGCTATAACATAATATTTGAAACCGATAACATCTCTTTCTATAAGTCTCTCCAAGCCTGCACATTGCATGGCGACCCTGCCAGGATCAGGACGATTTCATTTCTGATTAGTGATAAATGTGCAAATATTGATGTGGAGTTATGGCAGATCATAGTGCCAAGTCCACCGATCATCGGGTGTATGTGATGATGACTTCGTCGAAACCGGTCGTGTGTTTGTTATAAATAGTGCATGGGAAAGTGTGCTTCGTTAAGGTTGAACATGAATTACCACCATCAACCAACATTACAATAAATTACATAGACCATTCTATGACATATTATGACATACCTATTTTTTTTGGCTAATGTCTTGTTTATACGTATTATATAGATAAGTACATAGGTAACTAAATTTTAACTACATTTTATGTTGCCACTTAATTTTGTGTTTGCATGAAGTTATTAAGTTAAAATTTAGTTACCTACTTATCTACTTAATACGTGTAAACAAGACATAATGTGCTTAACGTTGTAACACACTTATAAGAGGTTAAACTTACCCCGCTGGCCCATGAATAAGTACATAAAAATTCTATGGCGTTTAAAGAACTACTATCTCAATTCTGACATTGAGCTCTTGCCAAGGCTAATTAAGCCGTATAAACCAGTGCTATGTGGAATCAGAACAAAAGTCTTTGTTTTTTTAAACGGTGAAAAAAATAAAATAACCGTAACAGTGTTTATCTTAAAAATCTTCTCTCGAGACTCGAATAAATTAGGAATATAAAAATTGGTGATGAAACATTTTCTTTTCCTAATGAAGTCGTAATGTGAACCAAGAAAATACTGCTTCTTCTGAAATTCCTACAGTCTCCAGAGGTTTCCTCCTGGAAACGGTAATTATGAAAAGTGGCTATAATTTTATTAGCAGTTCGTGACTACTGTGCAACTGTACATCCATTACGGGTATTGTACATTTTTAATTTAGTTTTACCTGAAAAAAGCATTTTTACGTATTTAGTAAATGAACTTTAGTGACATGTTTCTATAGTTTGTTCGCGTATGCAATCGGTAAATATGAGACGGGGTTGTTACCCTCGAATGTTCAACTTATATTTCGGCAAAGCTTTGCTAAAACCATCACACCACGACTAATAGAAGCCGAGCAGTAATAAAAAAAATGTTGTAAAAACTGAATAATTTATAAAGTCACGCGGACGTTTTTTCGACAGAAACATCGAACTCACAGCAAGACATCATAACTAAAGTCATAGAATATTCAATGAGACAGTTCCTTTACTTAATAATATAATATTCTCTTCAAAAGACGAATACTGTATGATTACAGGAAAATATCCGTTTTGATCTTCAGCCAATAGAACCTCCGAGTCAAGGCCTCTTAAATTAATCCTCCATCGATCGCCCATATGTCAAAGGTCGAAAATAATGGCTTCGTAAATAATAACGCGAACGCTAACAAGTTCTCCATGACGCTTGTTGTTAATATCGTCTGACAAAATACCGTATAGCAAATACACGTTGCGTGGGCACTGCAGCCTACAGGGAAGCTGAAACAGGACCGGCCGCCCTAAAAGATGACTTTGATAATATTGCTAACAATAACTCGTTTTGTAATTTTTCTTGTAAATAACTAGTAATTTAGCAAAACAGTGATTTTACAATCAATTTAAATTGATTTTGAAGTTAACATTTTATCAAAATACATGTAATTCGATTTTTGTACAAAATGTACTAAAACGAATAATTCGTTTTAGTACATTTTGTTCAAAAATCGAATTACATTTATTTTGATAAAATTTCAAATATTGCAAGGGAAATGCTCTACAATTATTGTAGAGCAATTCCTTTGCAATATTGCTATTATGACCATTTCAGGTCTCCTGATTGCGGTAAATTGGTCGTGTTATGTCAAACTTAGCAATAGATCGCGACTTACACGGAATTGACATATATCGATCACATGACTTAGGTCCGTCAACTGGTTCTCTCTTTCAAATTCCTCCATGGTACATCGAGTTCATCAATTCCTAGCATCCAAGAACGTTAGCGAATTTCGTAGGTACACGAGGCGCAAAAATAAATTAGCCTACGCTTATATTGAGAAATACAAAGACAAGCAGACATATTGTTTGGGATACACTCACTGATTTCGTTTGTGCATTTATCTGTCCTGCCGTAGGGAGAAACACTTTGTAGGTTGTCATGCTAAGGATTACTGTACTTTTATAGTAAATTCTTCACATACAAGAGACGCATGAAGAACTCAACAATGGCATGAAATAAAATGTTTTGTCCACATAATATAAGGGCAGATTGATTACCCGTAATTCACGTTTCTAGAATAAATAATTTTTAATAAAAGCGTCACTAGAAAAACTGAAAGAAATAAAAATTATAGATACATCTTTTAACTAATAATTTTAACCGTTAGAAACACAATACAGATAATTTTACTCGATAAAAAAAAAAGGAAACAACGTCGATTAAAAAAAACCTTTCGAGTTTTATAGGACTTACAGCAGGGATACAATCAAAATATAGTTTTGACAGTTCGATTACTATTAAAATTTTACAGTACATTAAAACGATACAACGAGAAATACTGATGAGATTGTATGCAAACGCTCTCAGGGTCGCTGTAATATTATCTTGGTTACACAAATCAACATGAACAGATGAGTAATGTGATACATAATATACTATTATTTAACACGCTCTAATTGGTACTATCGTAAGATCATATCAACGAGGCTGACAAAAACCCCGAAATAAAGAAAAAAACATTTAAAGTCTTCCGACACAGGACTTCAAAATTTGTGACGAGCCTAACAGAAACTTTATCTGTAGGTAGTGGTCCTAAATTTAATCAAGATCCCGATAGCCTCAGCCTCTAACATTACACTAACATTTTAAAAACTGCCGGGTTTTTGCGTAAATGTACGCTTCAAGACTCGAAAAATTTACTCAAAACTAAAATACTGCGGATTTGATGTGTACATAGATACAATAGCTAGATAATGGAGTAAGTCACAAGATTTGTCAACATTTTATAGAAAAGTATGAGTATTTACCCGAAGGTTGCAAAAATGCTACTTATCCGCTTCTTCCATGTCTTCAACTATGTCTTTCACTGGCGAAAGTATTCTTTTTCCTTATCACTTTCGAAAATCTTTGGTTGCCAAGTTTATGTATTTCTAGGCATTACATGAGCATAAACATATTAACTATACATTTATTTACTTGCTACAGAACCTAAAACATTCGCCAACGCCCACAGGAAACAGAGTTTATCAGCCAAATATTTTTACATCATACATTATTTATCTCGTGCAAATATTGTTTGCGCATGTGATCTGTACCTATTAGCTAATATAAATGTGTGCGAATGTATGTTTGTAACCGATATGACCTATTTTTTGGCTGAATGAGGAAGTATATTGAAGGATGGTGTCGAATTTTAAAGTGGGAGTGCCGAGTGTGAGTTTTTTTTTTCGATTTCGACCGTGAATTACTTAAACTTATTACCGTCTATGGGATTTGTACAGCGCCACCTGGCGACGTTCCAGTCACTTCTACAAATACCATGTAAAATCTCAGTAAACGTGAAACGCGTTCACGGTCGAATGTCAAAATAAAAACTCGCACTTGGCACTCGCGTCACGTTTCTTGATGTATTTGTCTGAGTTTATAGTATATATACTAAATTTATGAATTCTTGATGTATTTGTCTGAGTTTATAGTATATATACTAAATTTATGAAATTAATACAAAAGTTATAGCCTGTTTTAACTGAAAGTCGAGCTTTAGCTCTTTGAAATTTAAGTGGAATATAACTTTTTTTTATTTCCATCAACATTTAAAATTGTTCACCTTGCTTGTTTACTTGTGATATCTATACAGTATACAAATTATAATTTCTTGTTGTTAAATATTTAGGTACTCAAGTGACATCATTAAGGCGTTGGGCTTGTATTAATAGTCATTGCTTAATTTTTGCCGTGGGAGATCCATGATTCGGCACGAATGGGACGGCTCGACCGGAGTAATACCACAGCCTCACAGAAACCTGGCTTTAAACGGCGTTGTTCACGGTCACTCGGTCACACGGTGTTTCGTTCAGTGAGTGAGTTTCCCTATTCCCTATTCCCTTATAAAGGCCGGCAACGCACTTGCGACTCTTCGGATGTCACCAGTGTCCATGACCGATGGCAGTTACTTTCCATCAGGTAAACCGTCTGCTCGCTTGCCTCCTAAATATCATTAAAAATTTAATAATAATACTAAGAGCATGATCAAAAAGAATTGAAGACATAATTTGATGAAGCAGATAACTAAGATTTCGAAACCTTTGAGTATATACATTTTTTTTTTTCCATAAAATTTTGTCAAATCTTGTAACTTACGTATTTTATTATCTAGCTAGACAACTAACCCAGATTATTTTAATTTCAAATACTTCTTCAGATCCAAAAGTGTCCATTAACACAAAAATCCGGAAGTTTTTAAAAATGTTAGTTATCTGTTTCTTCCACTTATGTCGTCAATTTCTTTTTTCATTAATATCAAGAGACGTTTATTGATGAAAACCGATTCTTATAATTATTTTTAATTATGCTCTTAGTCTTAAGCGCTGACTATACTGGCCTAGAGGTCATGATGTCTTGTGAAGGACCAACATTCTATTTCTTGGTTGTATGGGACCATCCATGAAGTACGTCACACAAATTTCATGGTTTTTTGGACCCCTCCCTCTCCCTTGTCACATTTCTGATGACACCTCTTATTGTGACGTCACAAAATTTGCAATTTTACACCTCAAAAATTAAAACCACACCAATATTTAAAATTTTGAGTTAAAAAATTAAAATGAGATGTCACAAACTCGCTGTCACTGAGGACCCGACGGCCCCCTCCTCCGCTTAACGTGTGACGTACTTTATGGACGATCCCTAATAAACATTAGACGATTATCAGGATCGATAGTGAACGTTGCATTTATTTGCAACAGTGTTATACATTTTCACATACATCTCGACATGTAATTGGATTGTAAACGAAATTAGGTTAGTGGAGCAGGAGACACGTTTATAACTAGGCGTGTTATTTCAACTAGCGTACTATCTATAACTTATTATTATAGGTCACTCACTAGTTCTAAGTTGATACCTGGAAAAATTGCGCGGGATTTTATTAAAGATATATATTATTTATTTATTACTTGTTGCCCGGATTTGCACAGAAATTCGTATGAAATTAGTCTCTTTGCCCGTTAACCGCCCTTGGTCCTTGAAGGATCCTATCTAACCTGACCTAACCTATCAAAGATTAGGACCAAAAGTAAGGACTTTTTATCATAATAGGGAATATGCATGGTTTTTTATTATTTAATTAAATAAATCTTACGTTATTGAAAAACGATGTAGTCCAATC
>JAOTAV010070695.1:0-13555 GCA_026546445.1 Cyclargus thomasi | reverse complement strand
GAAGTTTGGATGAGATCCTAGGTACAAAAAACCTAACATAATGATTACAAACAAAGGATATGAGCGAAAAGCCTATAGATGTACCTTATTTTTTAAATAAAAAAAAAAACATAGTATGCTCACCATTGTGTGTATGGTAACCTCATCGTTATTCGTCAGGCACAGCGAACGGCAGCACCAGCGAACTAATCTACCGGCCGCAGAGCGAGCGGGACTACGGCGCGCTCAGCTGTCGCGGCTCCAACGCCGTCGGCAGACAACTTGATCCCTGCGTCTTCCAGATCGTGCCTGCGGGTGAGACTATTTTTAACCCCCCAACAAAAATAGGGGTGTTATAAGTTTGACGTTTTCTCTGTTATATTGTAGCAACCGGATACGGATGAGGCGATTTCAATTTTTTTTGTATTACTTATGGGCTAGTGTTTTCAAACTTCTTTGATGGTAATCGGTTGAGTCCCTTAAGAATTCTAGGGCGTGAAATTAGGGAAGATTAACGGAACTTTTGTGAATACACTTTGTGTAGATTTTTTTATTTATAAGTAAACACCTAAATAATAATTTGGTATCTAAGCTGTCACTTTCATAGTGGTTGTAGCTTTACTTACAAGTTTTTACCGGTTTCCGATTAAGATAAAATTTTTAACCCACAATATATTTTAGATGACGACGATATTATTAGGTGCCTATAAGAACTCCGTAACCGAAAACCCGAAAACCCTTCTGAGTTAAGGCTAATAATAACATTAGAAAATTTGTTTCGCGAGACATGTCAGATTGTGTATTTAGGTAAACATTTTTAATATTTAGGTGATCTTTAGTGACATTGCATCATTAATTTTACAATTGAAAAATGGAAGGATATAAAACAGTTTAATCCCAAACGAATTTAAATGCTAAAACCCTAGCTATCTCAGTCATAACTACCTAAGAGAAGTCTGTTTCTGAAAGTTAGCAACAACTTTTCAATCTGTCTAAAAAGTTTTAGAGTTCATTCAGCATCTGTCTATATACCTAAGCTTTATTTTACATAAAATGGACCATCTATTTTTATTTCGTAACTTGGAAGTTTACAAATAATCCTTACTAATAATACAAATAGGTAAGTCTTTGTTTGTATTATTAGTATGGTACCAAAGTGTCTTTGTTCTCCTTCTTTTAGGTCAGAATCAATCGACTTGATTTTCGGCATAGACTAAGGCTTAGTAAAAAAATAGGCGCTACTTTTTAGTTTTGGTATAATAACATTTCGTTTTTTTTTTCGTGATTTACGAATTCAACGTGCGCAAATCCGCAGGCAAAAACTTTAAAGAAATTACAAATTAATACACCAAAAATAATTTTTAATTGAACATACATAATAATAATCACATTTTTAGCGTCCATAGCCTAGTGGGTAAGACTTTTAGTTCGCACTCGAGAGGGTGCAGATACAAACCCTGGTGGAGGCGTGTACCAATGAGACATTTTCCGATCTCAAGTACATGATACGGATGCTCATTGCCGTGGGAGAGCCATGCTTCGGTACGAATGGGCCGGCGCGACCGAAATGATACCATGGCGTTCCAGAAAAAAAAAACGTGGCGTGAAACGGCGTTGTGCTGTGTTTCGTTCAGTGTCAGTTCAGTCAGCTTATCGGTGGCCCAAATTCCCTAATCCCCCTATGCCATTTTTCCAGTCTCATTCCTTGTTCCCTCAAAAAGGCCGGAAACGCACTTGCGACTCTTCGGATGTCACGAGTGTCCATGGGTGACGGCAGCTGCTTTCCATTAGGTAACCTGTCTGCTCGCCCCCTAAATATCACAAAAGAAAACAAAGCAGTTCCGTTCATTTTAGTTATGCCTAACATGTGGGTGTACCTAATCGGTTAATCTTCAGAAACGCGTCTAGCGAGCTGAAGACGAGACCTAAAATAATATTATGTAATCTGAAATTAATTATCCATTTCAATTAGGAAAACTTCCCTACACAAACATACCGCCGCGCACGCGCTATCATAATCAATTCGTGCCGTATAAATTTATCTGTAACATAAATCCAACATACGAGGGGCTTATTTCCTTTGCTCTCCGAACATTTTTGTTTTATGTCGGACTCAAAGTGGAGGCCACTCGAGCGGTACACTCGGCGAAGGTCTCATTGTTCGAGGCTGAAATATTTAGGAAATGTCAATACGTTTTCCCGAGTCTGTAGTGGTCCAATAAGCCGATTACGTGCCCGCTATTATGTACATACTGTACCTTTTCTCTTTGTCGTGTCCGTCGCAATGATCCGTTAGGTGCAGCGATATTTACTCTACGAGAGACGGCGCGGTTCGCTCACTTTGTGCTCCTATCGAAATGCACGAGCGACGCCGCTTTAAATCATAAACCCTAAACTGAGTATTCGTAGCGGTTAAATAATATTTAGCCGGCGCGAAATTACATTTCCTCGGAGTGAGGCAGGAGCGAATGCATTATGCGACAGTGCAAACGGTGGGCGCGAATGCACACATAGAAAATATAGCTTTGACGCAGCTGTACGAAGAAATATGAGCCGGTGGTGGGTGCAGCGTAGCGCTAACCCGCAGCGCTTAATATCCCAACATTATAATATATAGGGCTCAGGCGACCCTCCCGCCATAAGTCAGCTCCAAATTAGTGAGTTTAGCCGTGCACTTAATTTTCGTTTCAACGCATGTGACGCACGTATTCCGCAGGTAGACGCCCACGGATTACCATGATTAAATTTTAAGTATCAACAATTGCGGAGGCCCCGCAAAGTTAATTCAAAGCTGACGCTCTAAGCCAGAATGTAAAATTAGTTTGGTATCATAACTTCCAGGTAAAGAGGATCTAATCCGAACTTTGATTACTTCTTGAATAGACATTCGTTAATTTATCATGAAAACTTTTAATATAGTAATTGTTTGCTAAAAACAAACTAATTACTTTCTGTTGTGACTTTTACAAATAGCCGTTTAATGTACAGTTCAACTTTCAAATAAAAAGTGTATTAAAGTAGCATTTTCGTACATAATTTCGATTGGTTTTAAATCTAAATTGGCATTTGATTTAAACCAATTTCGTTTCAAATAAACAAATAGCCGACCCATTTTTAATCATTGTTTTGTAAATATCGGTGATTAGTAGAATTTAGCAAGCTATTGTTCATTACCAACTACCATTGAGCAGAAACAACGAATAGGTAATGACAAGGCAAAAATTGACACTATGTCCATAAGGGTAGCCGGGTGTCGCCCTTGCGGCCTTGGAGAAAATGCGCGCGTTAGACCCAATCTCAAATAGAAGTTGACCGCTAAATACGTTAATATTAATGCACATACAATACAAAAATAACCGACGAAGTTAGATAAAGGTTAAAATTGTCTTAATATGTAAATGATAATTTGTAAATGAACAAAATTTTTTTACCGTTTACAAATTATTGAATAATGGTTTTCTTTGGATATCTTTCTTTAATTAAATTTAGACTACATATCTGTAAGTCTGTTTAGTCATCACTTAGTCTTAATACACCTTACCTATGTGGTATTTTATATTAATATTAAAAAGAAAAGGTGCGTCAAAATTCCTAGTCAAAATTACTCCCAACTACTTATTTCTTTTCTTTTATTTTTAAGGACTTTGTGTATTGCCACGGAATACATAATATTTTATTAGAATAGACGCACATTCATATACTATATCTTATATTTCCCATCACATTTCTCTCCATAGGACTGCAAGAAGAAAACTCTGTTAGAGATAAGCGGTACCTTTTGTGTCGTCTTTCTGTTGTGTATTTTTGCATATAATTTTTTTCATGTGGAACAAATTATAAAAATACAATTGTATTCCTTGGACTATCTCGTCCCAACTCTATATTAATTCGTAGCTCGTCCCGCGGCGCCGCGCAACTGCTCGCTACAAACTGGGCCGAACAGCACGGAGGGGAGTTTGCTGTTCGTGCGATGTGTCATCGGCTACGACGGTGGCCTGCCGCAGACCTTCGTGCTGGAGGCGCTGGACCCCATCACCGCCGTCACCAGATTCAATAACAGCGTCAACGAAACTGGTAAACATTCATCTACTATCAGGGAAGTTGGAACACAGCCAGATTGAGGATCTAAGTAAGTTGGCCGTGTTATGTCCAACCCAGCCTACGGACACATGGAATTTATATATTATATATATACGTAGGTCCGTCAACCTCTGTTTCAATTACTTCGATGGTACTTAAAACAGGTATGATGTAAGTCCTACGACTTTTTATCATAAGCATTCATGGAATCTATAGGAATTCCATTGAAGTAACTCACAACTAATTTTCACCGCGACTCTTCGTGTCTATTAGAGTTAACAAATGTAATTACTTTGAAATTCTCATACATGTGCCATTCAAATTCAGCACTCGTACGTCCCTAATCCAAATATCTTCAGCATAGCCGAGTAAACATGAGATGAAAACATCAATTCAGAATAGAAATAGACAACACATGCTCGCCTACGCTTTGAATATAAAATACTTCCTCGAGAGCCACTTTAAATTTGTACAATATAGAGTGCATCTACACTAGCGATCTCGTAGCGCTCATTCGTCACAGATGCTGAAATCAGCTGTTTCTGATAACATTCGTATGCGGCGCACGGGCGCGGGGCGGCAAGGGGCGGAGCGCGCCGCAGCAGAGTCCCCGCTGCAACGCAAGCGGTTTAATTAATGACTTCCAACGAGGTTTTCAAGTTTATCTAGAAAAAGAATGACTCCTGGAACAAAGATTTTCACAATTAAAGCGAAATGAAACTAAATTCATTTACTCTCGTGGGACACCCGTAGATGCAGTCTGTATCTGAGTTGGCTTTGAAATAATTATATGATTTAATAGGTGTCGGATATTCAATATTCGAACGGCTTGTGAATCCTAAATTATATTGGTGTAAAAAAAATCGGTTGAACTGTGATTAGCATGTTTTGCTATAATATTTAACAATGTTTGACGAACAAGTAGTGCACATGAATTTAATTACTTTATTTTTAAAGTAACTTATTACGTTCACTTTCTGTTTTTGTAATATATCCGTATGTAAAGTATATATCGCATATTTACATTGAACATGAACATCGTGTTCGTCTGTTTCAGATGGACTCGCCATTTTCAAACTAGATCTCTCCCAGCTATCGACTGGGGATGTGGAGAGAGCCACATTTAATCTTCTCATCTATGCGAGAAACCTCAAGGGAGAGTCGGAGAAAACCCTCCTTGAAAATATTGCTTTCAACGACGCCGCGAGGAGGACGGGTACCGCTTTTTTGCATATTAAGATAAATTTATTTTAAAATATACAGTTGCATAAAATATCACCTGAGGTTTTTGTGCTTTTTTAAGGGTACTTCCGCGTTGAAGTGTCTCTTTGTCGAGTAAATGGTGATGTGCTCGTACGGTGATGACGAGGACGCGTTTTTACAACCCTGTAAAGATGTGACGTTTTCTGGGTATTTTTTTTGTCTGTTTCTATCTTTGATAGCCATTTTAGTGTGCCGTTCTTTTGTATGATCAGTTGACGGCTATAAGGACATTTTGTTAAAACTGGCTACAGCGTCACCATCAGTATCAGTGTAATAGACACACGTATTAGTATCCCTAGATATATTCACTCCATAAGGCACACTGTTATGGATTGCAATCTTTCGGGAACTTGAATCACCGAAGAACTCGTTAATCCTTGAGCCTCGTGAATTGTAAGAGTAGGGGGTAAAAGTAATATTGTTAAAAATGCAGAGTATAAGCATACCTTAGATCTTTTTTTGTTACAGACGGCAAGAATTCATTGGGAGGAGTGACGTTAGGAGTAGTAGTGGCTGCAGCATTGGGAGCTACTTTGGCGATAGTTGGGATCGCGATAGCAGCGTTCTGTGCTCACAGAAGAAGAGCTCAGCCTCCCCACAAGCACCCCCCGGGAGACATGCTGGAGTTGAGCGACGACTGCCGAAGATACGTTGTGGCTTACACCATCAAGCCGTCGCCGGACTCCAAGACGCCGGAGAACGGACCACAGCCTGACATATTAATTGCTCCAGGTAAGTTGAACAGAGCGGCTTAGTCACTCTAAAGATACTTCGTTATTTATATTGGCTTAACGGGCTACCTGATGGAAAGCAACTGCCGTTGTCCGAAGAGTCGCAAGTGCGTTGCCGGCCTTTATGAGCGAAGATAAGGAATAGGAATAGCGATAGGGGGATTAGGAAAGTTAGGCCACCGGTAAAATCAGTCACTGAACGAAACACAGCACAACGCCGTTTCACGCTAGTCTTCTGTGAGGCCGTGGTATTACTCCAGTCGAGCCGGCCTATTTGAGCCGAAGCATGGCTCTCCACAAAATTGCTTTAAGAGCAGGCTGTGTTCTCTGGCCCTGTATAACCAGCAAGTTAACAGCTTGCATCGCCTACCAACTCCTCATATCTTCAACTGTACCTAAGAAGTTATTAAAAATCTTGCGATTGGCCTACTGTCATTTAACTTGTCCATACTTTCATGATGAAAAAATTACGAAGATCCGTAACAAAATTCAACATCTAGTTCAGCAATATTATGTTACTAAATCCCACATCTAATAACATTCAAAGTAAATACTATAAAATTAAAAACATTAATGTGGTCTCCGAGTGAGTATAAAGCGCAGATGTCGGATTTGCCGAAAGGCCACTTTATCAAACCGATGCAGCTATTAGCCGCAGTGCAGCAGCGAGCGCGCAGCGGCGGCCTCTCATTAGACAACCGAGCCTTTTACCGATGTTAGAAGTTTGCCCAATCTCTACGTAATCCCTATTTATAGTCCACGAAATTGGCGTGGAATATCGTATCTTAATTCCCCTCTAAAATTCTCTTGTATAATTGACTTTTATGTATTCTTAATCTGAGACTCGACTTGGCTAAAGCTGTGTTCATTTGAATTGTTATTAATATATTTTATTTAAGCAGAAGTCTCAGCATAGTATATTTTTACAATAGAAACTAGGAAATCGTAAAGTTTGCGAAAACTTTTTTTGCGCAATAAACATGAGGAAATAAGCTCTGTAACAAATGTGTTCTCATTAAGCTATTTTTATGTATAGAAAACGACTGCCAAAATATGCAGTCCACTGCGGCACCAGAAGAGTGGAACAACGTAAAGGAAATGAGAGGTATGCACTTTGTATTACAATTTCTTTGGTGTATTGATGTTTAGTTATAATTATACGTTAAGAATGATAATACGTTAATACGTTAAGAATGATTCTTAGAATATAATAAGGATAATTATGAATGAGGAGAATCTCTAAAGCTGCAGTTTTGTTATGAATAACTATGTAAGCTTAGAGAGTACCGGCTTGAGTTGTATACTGTATTGCATAAGAGACACGATTATAATTTTAAAATTCGCGGAAACTGCAATTAGTCTTTCTCGTCTGTAAGCCCTACCAGAATAGTTGTTTGCAATTCTATGGAGAAATGCAGTGAAGAAGACGTGCTGCATATTGAAAATGTTTGTATGTTAATATTTCGTTGTACCCCGTATTCCTGGTAATTATATTTTGTATTATAATTCCAGGTTAGGGATCATCCATAAAGTACACAGTTCAAAAAGTCACATAGTTCTTTATTTTTAGACCCCTTATCACTGATGGTCACATTTTTGCAATTTTACTTATATCTGAAAATTGAAACTTCCATAATATTGTATATTTCGGGAATAAATTTAAAATGGGTCCTTTGTTTTCTTGTAACTCTATTGTTACACCTTTCACTTTATGTGTGACATACGTTATTTATGGTTACTATGAAGGACTAATAATAAATTAAATTTAATAAGCATAAAGTTTGAAATGTACCTCTAACACACACCTTAATAATGTCGGAATGTGGCTTTCGTCTTTCAAGAATTGTCGTGCACAAAGGACGATTCTTGTAAGAGATTAGCGCCGCGGTTCGACTGTTATATTTTATCAAATGATTGCGATTTGCAAATAACCGACTAATGATGTCATTCAAATACGCCGTATTTGTATGGCGAGGTTCGGTAAATGGAAACGTGCACAATATGCACATTTCATTAACCGTATGAAACATTCAGTAAAAAGCGTTCAATCAGAGTTATTCATACATGTCGCAACTAATTAACTAGTAAATAACGACTCGATATTTAAATCCAATTTATAATGTGATGAATTATAAAGGATGGGACGATTTCATTATTAAATCGTCGTTCTGTTAATGCGCAAGTATTTTAAAACAATTTTCGTGCGGAAAGGTTTCGCCTTTCGGCCGTTTTGAATTCCTGCACAATCGTATCGAAAATTATGAAATTAACTGTTGAATGTTTTCGCAGAAGGTTGGTGTAAATCTACCCCCGTATTTTCTGCGGAGGACTTGGCTCTGCTGGACTCGGCGGGGCGCCCCCAGGAGGTCAGTATATTTATAGCATTACTCATTATTGTTTCGATGACATACTTTTTTTTATATATTTAGGGTAAACAACGGCCGTTGTCCATTGGCACTCGTGACATGAAGAGTGGCAAGTGCGTTGCCGGCCTTTATGAAGGAATAGGGATAGGGGGATAAGGGATGTTGGGCAACTTGTAAACTCACTCACTAAACGAAACACGGCACAGCGCCGTTTCACGCCAATTTTCTGTGATTTTAAAGGCCTTTTTCTTCGCTTACAGATACAACTTTATTTGACAGATTTTGTATGGAGAATCTGTCTAAAAGTTGTTGATAGCCTAACAGAAACTTTAACAGTAAGCGGTGAAACAGGCCCTAAGATTTCTTAAGTAATAGTTATTTATTTCCTTAGCTCATACCCGGGAGTGATCTCCTGAATCCTCAGGATGACGTCATCAACCAGAATCTAGTCCAACCGATCTTGACGAGTAACTTTAGGCCCAACTACGTGGTGAACAGCCCGACGCTGGGGAGTCCGAACTTTGTCTGTCCGAACGGCAACGCGGGGTCACCCTTTGGCAGCCAAACCCTTACGGGTCCCTCCCTTAGCTCCAGCAGCCTGGCCACTTCGACGTTGCACAGAAAAGGGAAAAGCAACGTGAGGAGAAGAGAGCACGTACTGGCTGAGAACCTGCCCGGGCCCGAAAGCTGTGTATAAGCCCGCCTGTTTATGGTACTTAACTTTTATTACTGCTGACGACGGCCTTTCATATGAACGTTTTCCCCTCTCTTTATACACTGCCGGTTTTTATTAAGGCCTCATTTGTAAGATAGAAAATTATAAAACAGCGCGGCCTCGGATACGCGAACTACAAAGCTGTTTGTGAAAATGCAAGGCTGTTTTAATTAATATTACATTTAAGACAATACACTTATATCTATATCTAACATAAGAAGTTTATGAAATTACAAACATTTTTTTTTATCCCAGCTACTGGCAGGTAGGAGTGAGGCTGTTTCTATAGCAATTTTTAAGGCCTAAATTATAAATGTACTTTAATATTCTAGTCTTTTTGTTGAACTACAAGTTTGTAGATTATCCAGTATGTTTTTGTACACAAGTTTCTAATTTGCTCAAGTATGATCTTTAAACTATTATATTTTTGAAACCATAACTGTTACGATAAATGTACATTTGTAAATAATTATTAGAAATTCCTACTTATACGAAAATATGGGTCTTCTGGATGTTATATAATAAGGTATATACTATAAAAATCGATATATTGTAATTTGATAATTTTTGATTAAAAAAGTGGTAATTTTGTCGTAGCAAAACAAAATGACCGATTTTCGTGTGAAATATATTCAAGGTTGAATAATAATTGAAATGAAATATGTGTTTTTCAAGAGTAAGTTATTTAAAATAGAATTTTCTTACAAACTTTTTTATTGTATTGCCAACGTAGAGTCATATATATCGGTGTAAGTATAGTCTACTTGTTTAGCTAACTCCTTATTAGATGAGAGAGAATGACAAGGTTCTTGTAAATAACATGAGAGTTATATTTTTACTGTTAAGTTGTTAGTGAATTGTTAGGATAAAGTTTTAGAAGGATATTTCCTACTATATATTAATTTGTATGAAAATGGTCATAAGGACTTAGTGCGATATATATCTATGCTTTTTGTTCTAATACCGAATATAGTTAATACGTGTAGATACTTGGTCTAGTGAACTGATGATATTATAATGAGATGTGGTGATGTGATATTGAGCTTGTTATTACATTACTTTGTCGGGTTGCTACATATATAATATAGATCAAACTTTAGTAACAGTTGTATCATTTCAAATATGCTATCCTACTTTTTAGGTACATTTGCTGTTGCTTTAAGACAATATGTGTTGACAACTGATTTTATTCAGACTTTTGTTATTAAGGGATGTTTGTACCGTAGCCGCGACGTTTTTGTACGATAGGTGTAAAAAGAGTTACGCTTTCATTGTGAATTTCATTACTGAAATGTAAATACTTGTTACCTAAATTAGGTAGTGCCATTTTGTATAAATAATAACCTAAAAGCCATAATAATATAAACGAGATAAAAACGTATCGCGTCTTACATCAAGTTAGTAAAAGTTTTATAAGTATCGTCAAAAATATTAAATAAGAAGTTTAAAATAGCCCCCCATTTAAAACTCTAACTGGTATAAGCAATCAGAAATCGAATATAGAACCGATCCATAACACTGGAAGTTTTTTTTCAATCCTTTTTTTTAAAAATATATAAACTTTACGATATCGGCACTCGACATGTGCAAGCTTTCAAAGTACAAAAAAACTTTACTCCAGCCGCCGTAAGCTGGCTCAAAACTTCATATAAAATATAAAAATTTGCATAAAAAACAGGCATATTTTTAATAACACACCTATGTCAAAGTTTTTTCCAATCTTACTGTCATTTTAAGGAAATGAAATACGATTCAAGTTACAACTCGACAGCGTGAACCCGATCGTGGGCCGGCCAGAAGGGTGACAAATTGGCATCACAAAATGAAGTGGCTCTTGTACACGTCGAGTGTACAGTGTAGCTTCTGATTGTCCATTTAGCTCGCTCCGATGAAACGCTAAGAGGAATTTCGTAAAGTATTTAAAGTGGCAATATATTTCACTCGAGCCCGACACGACGCTTTCTTACAATTTCTTCGAAAGTATACAACGTTTAATAAAATATCATATGCGAACTCACTTCACCTTAATCTTATTTCGAAAGCTTTTATACCTTTGTTTTACAATACGATCGTATATTTCATCTCGTTTATATTTAACGTAATGTTTCAATTTTTCGTTGATTTTATTATAGAGTTTAATGCCTGAGTTTAGTGTTTCGAAATATTGTTGTAGTCGATATCTATTTCTTGCAATCCTAAAGATCTTATATGGTAATTTTATATTTAATAAAATACTAAGGATTTATAAATGAATGTTTTATTTATCTTTCGCGGTATGACAATGTGATTTTGCTGTGTAGCTTATTAGGAGTTGATATCAGATTATGGGCGATGGTTTAAGCTGTTTGTCTGAGGTTTGTTGTACGAAATTATTTTTTCGCCCGCATAGCGTTAAACTGTTAAAAATTGTAAGCCGGCAAAGCCGACCGGAGCTACACAGTAATTAAAACTTCGGCCGGTGCAACAAAGGCATATTATAGTTGAAAATCTGATTGCGCTTATACTTTTCTGTATAACGAGGTATTTACATTTTACAAGGACTATTTGGAAAACGTTGTGTGTCGTTTAATCGTCTTACTGAGAGAATAACGATATTAAGGATTTCTAGGAGGAAAGGATTGTTCGCTTGAATACAAAATTACAGAGCAGTTTCGAGGAAATCGTGGTCTATCTCCGGAGCGTAATATACTAAGTGGGTAGAAAATAAGCTAATTACAAATGAAGTGGCAAAGTCTGCAACACAACTGTACAGTGTGCACTTTGAGCTCTTAATACGAGAGAGAGTCGGGCTCTGGTCGGTCATTATTGAGCAGTTTCCTTCTCAGCCGTTAAAATAGATTTATTACCCTATTCTATTTTATTTTCCTTTTATTTCACCCTCTACAATTTAAGGTATTTATAACGACCGCGGTGGAGAACATTGTTAGCACAATCGTTAATACTACATTACTTTTATGTGTTCTTAGATTTTACTGTACATTTTCCCTATTAACCACATAAGCTTCACAAGAGATTGCTTAGAAATAATAATGCTATTAACTTTACCTTAATTAATAAGGAAGGAAAAAATGTGTCCCGTAAAATAACTAGTACCAAATACCTAACCCTCACCTTGAAAAAATATATGTTTATCGCATTATTATAATTACGCTATATTATGAAGTTACTGGTAGCAGCTAGAAACATCGATTTTTTAAATTCAAATCTTACAACACATACACACACTTACATACATACACACACAGATACTCAGCGCGCTTATTATATTTTTTATATTATTTTTTTTCTTCGGAAGTAACTTTAGTTTTTGTTTTTTGATTGTTTAGTTTTTGGTATTGTTAATTTGGTGAACTGCGGGATAGGCTCTGCCTATTGCAGACACCAAAGAAACAACATACTTTGTAACATATTTGTGTGAATATAATAAGGAAACATTTGTATGTTTATTACGAATTAACACAAAAGGTACTGATTTCAAAAACTCTTTTACTATAAGGCTCAACTCAACCGAAAGAGCGGCACCGGAGCGCGGAGTCCAGCGACTTCTCGAGCAGTCGCGGGAATCCGCGCGCCTTCTCGAGCCCACCCGCGATGGTTGATAATAAGTATTATAGTAACGAAAATATATATCACACTGAAACTGCGCGTCGCTTCGTTGCCCTTTGCCGCTCTGTCGGTGTGAGTTGAGCCTTAGATTCCTACATTATCATTGAATGACAAAGGCTATTAAATCGGCTAGGTGCCAGTTGGACTGACGTATGAAGGATATACAGCTATACATGTTGGGGTAGGTTAGCTGACTTACACTATACGATACTTTTTATTCCGAATAAAAGCTCCTGTGGGCTAAAACATTCGAAAGCGGGCAAACCCACATTTATTGGCGGGTATAGTAGCAAATTAACCTAAAAATGTTTTATTTGCAAACTCTCCAACATCACATCACAGTTCCAGAGCAAATGATTAAATAATGCAACTGATATGTAATTATCGAAAATCATTGAATCATTGGAAATATTATTTAATCAAAATAATGTAATTAAAAACTTAATCAAACTTGCAAACATCCGTTTTATTAATATTATGAGAACATGTTTACGAAAGGTTATTTATTAAGAGTATGTACAGGTGTATTAAATAAAGTTATATTAGGATATGTTTTATTTACTATTTTACGGCTATATCATTCATGTGAATGGAGTTGTGAAAGTGATAAACAAATGTGAGGTATTTATGTATGCGGATGATATGAGTGTGGTATATGCCTCGAAGGATGTTTCAGAAGCGCGTGCGAGCATACAAGAGGATTTTGAAAATATCACAAAGTGGGCACATGACAACGGTATTATTTTAAATCTGAAAAAAACCCAATGTATGCATCTGCACTCGCCTCATAACCGGAAAGTAAAAGGTGTTAGCTT
>JAOTAV010070684.1:0-13556 GCA_026546445.1 Cyclargus thomasi | reverse complement strand
TATCCGACAGTTTTCTACATTTTGGCTTCGTTCTACGGAATCATTATCATGTTCTGGTGTATAGAACTTCTTTATAAAAAGAACAAGCACAAGTGGGTTATAAAGAAAGATTTATCGCCGAACCAAAGTCTATGAATAAATTGAATAAAACTTGAATTATATTTATATTATTATTCATCTAAATATATTCTGTAGTATCTTGTGACGTAGCTTATACTTTAAACTACATACACTAGAGGTCCTAAGCCCCTTTTCACACATATACGGTCGCCCCACGATCTCCGTGCCGTGTTGTTTTATTACTAAGACGAGCGCGGTAGTCGCGAGCAACATATAATACGTTACCCGCTTATAAGCAACTATGAGAGCTTTCACATGGTGCGGCCACCAAAAAAGTCGCTTGTCAACTCTATGTTATAAATAATCCAATTCCATTCGTTTTTAATCATCATTCCATAAGGAACGATAGAGAAAACTTTATTTATAGGGTCTCGGACCTTATATAAAGGCTTATATTATAATGTAACAAGAGTAAGCGATGAAACTTTAGAGTGTGTATGACTCTTGCCTCAGCTGTAAGAACTTGCCCATACAATGTCACAAAAAAGAAATTATTTAAGCGCTTGTACTTTTACAGTTTCTACACAGGGGCCACAAATTAGACAGATGCGTTGCAAATTAAAAATAAGTGGTGAATAACATAAGGCCTTACAAGTGACATAATCACATGGAATTTGATAAAAAATCATGATTTGAGATATATAATCCAAGATAACACTTAGCACACAAAGGAATTTTCATAATACTGCCGTTCTCGAGCTAAATGCCGCTGTAAATTGGGGGAAATTGAAAGAGAGCCAGTTGACGGACCTACTTAATTTGGTCGGAATATGTCAAACTCAACTGATAGATCTCGTCTTACATGGAGTTGACATATTCCGACTAAATGACGTAAGTCCGTTAACTGGCTCTCTTTCAAGTTACCCCCATTAAACAAAAAGTACTTTTTGAGTTATGAGCAAAAACGCGGCAATTTTTGTTTTGTAAATTTAGCAAGCTTTATAACGGCAATATTCATTTTAATAACTCAATGCTTATAAAAGCTACGAAAAATTTTATTAATACTAGTCAATGACCTTTTTTTTTGATTATGATGGCATCAAAATGTCAAAAAAAAAATTAAGCTCGAGGACGGCAGAATAATCAATTATTGTTCCTTAGACTTTTTGCTTAGCAACATCGGTTATAATACAGCCTGTTAGACATTTTCTTTTGTGGATAAAAATTGTTGGCCGTCACTTGAGGGGAGATTTATAACGTGCTCAAGTATTACAAAGACGGATGCTCTTACATAAATAACAGAGAGAATTCTTTGTAATCCAATCCATTTAATCAGGCATATTTTAAGGGTACCCGCGAACAAGGTGGACTATTCATAATTTTACGTTTCTGCGGGCTCTTAAAGTATCAAAAGCTCGTTACAATATCATTTTCTTGCACTTTTTTTAAATATCTAATTATTTTGTATGTCTATGTAAATTATTAATGTGAATTGTACAACATGTATTGCTATTTTTAATAGATGGAACAGTAAATTCTGAACGGGGTCCAGAATTTAGATCCAACGGAAATAAATAGACAATTAATACGTGCAGGCGTAATAGTTGTTAAGTTTTTTTTATCTCCGTAATAGGAATTGGGATCTCTTACAAGCCATGGAATATTAATTATCTCCTGTTTTATTACTCAATGTATGTGACTGTTCCCACCAGTGGCGTAACTATACCGTTCGAGGCCCGTGGCACATTCGTTTTCGTTCCACTATGTCAAACCAATACAAAAATACGTCAAACGCTCATTGTAAAAAATAATCGCTTGTATCTTTTGCGTACAGTTATGAAATTTTTTAACTTCTTTTAAAGATTCAAACAGGTAAAGACGAATTTAAAAATCTTGTAAAATATACAAATAACAAGCAAACACACACACACTCATATTTAATTAAGAATGTAAAATTTTTTATTATTCTTTATTTCTTATTTTATTAAAATCTTTTCATGTCGTCAAAGTATAGTTAAATTTTTGACATCTCATGATGGTGAATAAACTATTACTTTTTAAAATATTAAATTTATTTTTATGTATATTGTGAGGAAATTTGTCATGTTATCATTTTTACTAAGTTTTAGTTTTACTCTTCTTCCGAGAATAGTAAGCTACTAGCTAGTTCTATTTGAAACTCTCTTAGTAAGTAATAAGCTCAGCTTAGAACATGTTACTTCTGTTAACACGCCTAATTTCTTAATTTAATAATTCAAACTTAATTAATTGTTTTGTATAATAATTGTTCATTAAAATTTTGTTTATTAATTGTTTTGTCTACACGAAGTCAGTACTACTAGGTTGCTTGCTTATTGACACTGGCTTGCTATGCTAGCATGAAAAACTAACAATACGCACGCTTTCAAGGAGGACCTAATTAACTAGTTATTTTTCGCTCTCGCCGAGGGGACCCTGTGGCCCTTGCGTTACTGTGACCCTTAAGGATCTATTGCGACTCCTTCGCATTAGAGCACCGTCCCAAACCCAATGCTGCTCATAAATTGAACGTTATGATTGGGGTTGGTGCTACGAATCCGGCCTCCGCGGAGCATTCGTAGTGCCCAAAGTGCCTGTTCCTGCTCTGTAGTAGTGCAGGACAGTCAAGAAAAAGGTGGACAGGTGTGTCATCCTTCTCCTTGCAGAATCTGCAAATCGTTATGCTACTCACACCTATCCTGTTGAGGTGTTTGTTGAGCTTGCAGTGCCCAGATAGGCTTCTGGTCAGGACCCTTAATTGGTAAGCACCAATTCTGACAGTTTTTGGTTGAAGCCATAACCTTAGAGTGCTCGAGGCCAGGGGTCTCAGCCCACTGCTTTTTGCCAAATCCGTGTTCCCACTTCTCGAACACTCGCTTTGTGGTACTGTGAGTTATCCCGCATACCGGTTCGGGACCGTATATGAGGCCCTCAGATCCCAGCCTGGCCAGCTCGTCAGCGGTTTCATTACGGTGAACGTTGGTGTGCCCCGGGACCCATACTAGGCGAACGTTATTGTTCGTACCCAGCACGTTGAATGTCTCAATACAGTCCAAAACTAATTTGGACGAGACTTCAGTTGCAGTCACGGCTTTTAGTTCAGCTTGACTGTCTGAGAAGACAAGTATATTTTTGTTAACTAGAGCCATTTCTTGGCTCTTCAGCAAACAACCGATGACGGCGAAGACTTCAGCCTGAAACACGGTTGCAAACTCTTCTAGACAGGCATGTTTGCCTTTTGGTGGCCTGCGTTTTTTCTTAGTCTTTTAATTTATTTAGGCTTTAGCAAAGAATAAAGAAATCTATAATTAACACTTGAACAAGCTCAATGTCCAAAAAAACAGAAAACCCGACTGCAGGAACAGGAGTATTTTGTGCCAAAAACACGTATTTTTTTTATATTTTGCTATATCTACTTGAGAGTAGATACTAATAATACGAAGTAGATAGTAAATACGAATCTAACGACACCTCTCAAGCCAAAATCCACCAAGCCATGTAGGCTGCAGAACGTGCAGAATTATACATAGTACATACATACTCTCGAAAAACATAACCTTGCTTCTGACGCAGACGGGTAAAAACAATCCTCTTTTGGGGGAAATCTGGATAAAAGGAGGTTCTAATTTTCGTTAAATGCCAGGGAGTAAGAACTAGGGGGTAAGCGACTGCGGTCGCCCACAGACAAGTGTCCATGGGCGACTAGTTACAAGTGTTACAGCAGAAACCTTGTAATTGCTGCCTTTCTGATGAAGCAGTATGCCACAGAATAGGGATCGGGAATAGGGTAAGGGAATAGGGAAGGGGAATAGGAACAGGAATAAACGATAATAGGCATAGAGAAGAAGGTGTGAGGTAGTTGGGCCTCCAGTAAATTCAGTTGCTGAACAAAACATAGCCCAATGACGTTTCGCTAGATTTTTACGCAGTAACAATTTCTTAATAATATGTGCTGTAACTAAGATAGCACCTAATGATCTAATATGTGAACAGATCTCATATATGAATGAAAGAGTCACGCTACGCTTTAGATAATACTTTCAAATCCAATAACAACATGTTTTGTCGCGTTGTTATGTTTAAAGAACAAACGCGAAATGGGATTTTACCATAATTATCAACGTAAACAAATACACACAATTATTTGCCTTCTCGCTTTATATAAACAGCTTGTATTGACTTTGCTATTTGATTTATACCGAGTGTTTTCCGTAGATCGTCCTCTATGATATTAGAGTACCTCAAGGGGGTGACTGACAACAACGTTATTTGGTTATTATCTAAGTGATAGTCAAGACGTTTACTGCACATGCTGTATGACTCGTCCCACTTCTTAGTCTGACAGCCAGCTTTGGATTTTCATGAGTATAGGCCACTTTATTTAAGCCGCTCTGCTGCGCTTTTTGTAGCTCCATGATCTACGAAAAGCGCAGCTTAGGACGCTGCCACTCAATGACCATGGCTTACAACTGCTATTTATAAATTCAGGCCTGGTGACAGTCTGAAATCTCCTCTCTTCTTGGCATGACACGATAATCATACGGTTTACGTCTGTGATTTTTTAAATCTCATTTCTTCTCATTTTTTCAATCTCACTCTCCAAATCTTTAAGTCGGATTGAAGTGTGCGATTAAATTAAGGATAAATTATATTTGTATAGCTATTTACGGTCGAATTTCAACCACATGGCGACCCCTAGTTATCATAATACTTCTACGGAATTCAAAAAACAATAACACATACATTTTTGATTGTGTGAGCAAAATAATGTGTTTTTTGGAGTAATCGAGTACCTAAGTGGCGTCAAACGATGGATGTGGTTGTGAATTACCTTACTTTTAATCTTTAAGTAATTTAGATTTTGGGTCAACTCACACTGAAATGTGATAAGACGTTGCCACTAAGTAACAATACCTGTACACTTCCGCTATACGCAGACTTATGCAGTTCAAAGTTTAAACGCAGTCAGTGCAATTTGTTCCTTATAAAGTTGCAAATAAAGTTCAATTTAGATCGCCTACATACGCGCGATAAGAACTGATTTGCGACAGACGTAATAGTAATTACTAATTACGATGTAAACATTATAACTTGTAAAACTGATAATACAACACGGAAGGGCTCGCTTTACGACTTGGTTGTAAGTAGATCACAGTCTTGGCTGTTGATGTTGAACCTTTGAACCTCAGATACAGTCGCAGGGCTAGCAACATGAACATAATGGGTTGCTAGAGATAGCAGCAAGTCCAGTACATAATCGTGAGGTTTGCAGCGTTTTGGCGAAGTCCAAAATCTTTATTTAGGTAGCCTCACGTCGTCGAACCTCGAATAATTTTAACAAAGTAGCTGATTGTTCGCCGCAAAACTAATCCTCACGAAAACAATGTTGTAAATATTAAAAAAAACTATATAATCGATTGCTGGCCCACGAATTTTAAAATTTTTGAATCGATTCCGATTACTTTATCAAAATAAGAATAGCAGTTCGAAAATGATGGAGTTACAAGCTCATACATTATTTCATACATGCATATATAAAATAGTAGACCTCAAGTTGACTTGATGACGACAATCGACTGCGCGCTCGGCCTATGATAAAATACTAAACGCGTAGTGTAAACGTTACGCAATACTTGATTATCTGTTAATTAAAAAGGTCTCTACTTTTTCCGGGCTTTGACAAATTGTTATTACAAAAATATTCCAACGCTTAATTTGTTTTTAATGCGTTTTACTGTTTTATAAAATTCTAGAAACCTTGTGGTTACTGCACATAACATAACATTGTGAAACTCGGCTAAAATTTCTTTTGTGATGAATGCAACTAGGTGGTCAAACGTTTGCTTTATACGGATTACGATGTCGGAATATAATTAAAGCTACTTCCATAAGTTCGAACGTTGTTGTAGTAACTATTAGAATATTTGAAGATATAAGTGGCAGAAACGGATACATAACTAACATTTTGCAACCTTCAAGTATATACAAATTTTTCCCCACACATTTTTGACAAATCTTGTAACTTACCTTTCATTATCTAGCTAGGCTATCTTTTTTTTATATATGTAATATTTAGGGGGCAAGTGAGCAGACGGATTACCTGAAGGAAAGCAACTGCCGTCGCCAATGAACACTCGTGACATCCGAAGAGTTGTAAGTGCGTTGTCGGCCTTTCATGAGGGAATAGGGAATGGAAATAGGGATAGGTGGATCGGGGAAGTAGGGCCACCGGTAAACTCACTCAATAAACGAAACACAGCACAACGCTGTTTGACGCCAGTTTTCTGTGAGGCCGTGATATCACTCCGGTCGAGCCGGCCCATTCGTGCCAAATCATGGCTTTTCCACGGCATCCGTATTATGTACTTGAGATCGGAAAATGTCTCATTGGTACACGCCTCCACCTCGAACCTGCACCCTCTTGAGTGCGAACCAAAGCTCGTACCCACTAGGCTACGGAGCTCTAGCTATACATGAAACCCACAATATTTTAATTTCAAATAATGTTTCGAGTCCAAAAGCGTACATAGCGCAATTTCCGGGAGTTATAAAAATGTGTTATGTATTTATATTAAGAGTAGCTTCGCTCGCCGTAAGAAGCATTTTTCATACAAAATCTCATTTTACCCCCTGCAATGCCTACGTCTTAACGTGTAACGTGCATGCCAAATTTCCGTCCAGTGGTTTGGGCGGTACGTTGATAGATTACTATGTCAGTCAGTCACCTTTAAGTCTTAAAGATGTTTATTTTTTTCTGAGCTCGAAGTGTTTTACCTTATGTTCTGTTCTCATCGAGTGCGCAAAATACGATATCGCCTTTAGAATTAAAACTTCACAACGTCATTTTAGCGGCAATGGTTGTTCTGCTAATTTTGAACGGAATTCTGGAAAGAGTGTACAAAAAACTTTCAAGGGGCTCTGGATCATGCACCGCTTACTGCTTAGGTTGGACTTGGTGTTCTTGGTCAATATTACGCAAGCTCTACAATATAATCGGCAATGATCGTTCATAATTAAGAAGATTATCGTGCAATCATCCACACAAATTTGTAGTACTTCGCCGCCGAGTTGATCGAAGGCGATCACAGACGATGAGGGACAAGGACCTGTATACAAGCTTGGTATTCATATTACATTATCTGTATGTACAATAATTACACAAGAAATTAACCCGGCGATGGCCCGCACAGTTCAAGTGTTGATACGTCTACTAGCGATGTGATATATTGCATTACTTATTACATTGTTTACAAAGTTCATAAGACAAATTAAACTTATCAACACATTAACACAATCAAGAGCATAATTATAGAGTACAAACGATGCTGATAGGACGTAAGGTGCAACAATGTTAAAACCTCTATTTCCTATTCATATAGTAATTGACTGGATGTTTATCCGTCAATAACGGCGAAAGTAATAAATGTTTTTGTTTATTTTGGTGTGCAAATACTTTGAGTCTCGGAAATGACAAAGGTTTACATCCCAGAAATATTTAAGGTTTTAGTGGTATTGACGAATGTTGGCGAAGTTGCGGGCGACACTGAGTAATTAAATATCATAATATACTTGTGAACTCGACGGTTTGTAAAACTAAACTATACTCGAATCCCTTAAAAAAACCCACAAAAAATATTATCAAAATCGGTCCAGTCGTTTGGGAGGAGTTAAGTGACGAACTAAGAATAGTTAGATCGACCGTAAAAGGCAAGACAAAAGACACCCAAGATTCGGGTTTCTTCGCGTAGATTCCGATGTGTCGATCGACCTCTTTTTACCCGAATGGAAACTGTACTTAGTAGGTGTACCTTATATAATGAGATACAAGTCACATATCATTACAACATCCCCAATTAATTGATAAGGGACAATATTTGTTTCTTAGAACTTTCGAATTCCATGCGAGCGAAGCCGCGGGAAACAACTAGTTATTTGTAAAAATTTACCTATACTTAGAGCTACCGCGAATTACGAGCGAGCGAAGCCGCGGGAAACAACTAGTTCTATATTTAGAGCTACCGCGAGTAACATTTTAGGGCCCATAGTCATCACGCTTTCACGCTTTTTTTAATCTATCTGGCTCCATACAAAAAATGTTCATATTAATATTATAAGATTTGTAAGTGTGAAAGTTTGTATGAATTTGTGATTGTGTATGTTATTTTGCTGGACCGATTTCGATAAAATTTGGCATAGATATAGCTGGCATTCTGGATAAACACGTAGGCTCCTTTTTATACGACGCACCGCGGGGCACCGCAAGATATATTTTTAGTATGAACGACCATCCGCCAGTGTGAGCCACCAGGTATGGAGAGATTGATACGTCATGCGAGCAACGAGTGATAGAGGAAACCAGTTCTCTGCAATACGATAATATGTCTATCAAATTGATTTATTCAAATCTAAGATGACCCTATTAACTTTCCTCCAGCTATAAACCTGCCCTGGAAACTACGGTCATTCCAAACCTAAAAAAAATAAATCTTTTCGTGCATATTCATAAGTTTGGATTATTTAATTACATTGTAAGTCATACCGACGTAATCCCTTAGCGATAAAGCCCTTTAAATTAGAAAAAAAAAAACAAATCTGCTGAGTCTTTAAATTTTAGCGATATCAACAAAATTGCAATTCAATTTATGTCTCGACATTTGAAATATTTGTTAAAACAAATAATAGTTATTATTTAAACATACGATAAGCAACTTATGGTGTTAAAATTATCAAGCAGTATTTTATGTTGCTGCCGTTTTTTTACGTTTGGATTTGTACAAATAATACCAAAATTACTGATTCGTAACTCTAAAATTATTAATAACTAAAAAGATTCATAAGTACATGTATAGTTGGAGAAATTATTTATATGCAGATAATTATTGACAGTTGATCCTTCATGAAATATGATAATGATAAAACTTCTGATAGCTGGCTACCCACAACTTTTTTGAGAGATTATTCATATATCTGTCTATAAGAAACTTTAAGTGTTTAAAAGCCTATCAGAAACTGTATATGTTTCATCACTTAATGATGTGTGTTGGTTGATACAACTAATCTGACAGATTCTTCATACTTCATCTGGCAAATAAGACGTGGTTAGCCGTTAGCCAAGACGGCACTTTTTAGGAAATCAAATGGCGGTTCATCATCAAAATCCGTATCAACATTATAAAAGTGAAAGTGTGTCTGTTTATCTGTTTGTCTGTCTGTTACCTCTTTACGCCCCAACCGCTTAACCAATTTTATTGAAATTTGGTGTGGAGAAACTTTAAGTCCCGGGAAAGGACATAGGGTACTTTTAATCCCGGAAAAATGTACGGTTCCCGCGAGATAAACTAATTTCAGCACAAGGGAGTTACGGGCTTCATCTAGTATGAAACAAATATGTGATTCATAATTTTAAACCATTTCTCTTGAGGAGACGCGAATTATTTGATATAAAAATATCATAAATATATTTAAATAAGCTCGTCGCGTACGAAGTGAAAATTTTCTATCATTATTTTTAAAGTACCCCTTCCAATTAATTTCGAAATCCAAGGCCTCCATTTGAATAATAATGGTCATTAACGAGTCGACGTCATATTTTCCTATTTTTCCCGTACCCCGTGTAATAGAATCATTTTTATCTGAATTAGATAAGCCAAGCCTTAGTACTATTTATAAAAGTTATTACGTTTGTTTACATATTCGGATTCCCGACAGTATATTGATGTTTGTTTGTTCAACACTACTAAAACCTCTATAGTTCAAAAACAATTATGACGTTTTTTTACGTTACAAAATAAAAAAAAGAAAAAAACATTTTGAGCCTGCATAAGTAGTAAGTTTCATACTCTAGAAAAAAAGTCTTTTTCCAGCATGACAGTTAGGTTCATTGAATTAGTTTTTAAGACAGTTGCAAGCAAAATGCTAAAGTTTTTTTTAAGTTGAACGGAAAAAATTATAATAATTATTTATATTTGGTGTTTATAAATTATAAGCATCCGTTTCCAGTATGCTGTTTATAATATTACCTAATACTAGTATTGACTTGCGACTCAGTCTAGATTTATTCAATTTACAAAATTAAATCTTTAAATGATTGTAACTCTTATCCTTAAATTATTTCGTAAAATATTTTTTTTCTGACTTTTAAATATAACTTTTTGCTTTTAAAAAGTATTTTTGAAAACATAATTACGTAAAATTTATTTTTGGACTGTGAAAATATTTAAAATTGTACAATATTGTTTTATTTTTATGGTTTTAGAGTAAACCATGTCGTCCAGAACAGACGGACAAACTTAATTTCGTCGACGTATCCACCACGCATACATTGAATGATACACTCATAAAATAATTTAAACTGCCAATAAAATATTATTTGGTAGCGGCCTGAAATGGTAAATAATCTCTTATCGCATCGGTCCCACATAGTTAATTATATCCGTTCATTCAAGATTTCTGGTTATTGAATGAATAAGTTACATTCAAATAGTTGAAGGCGGTCCGTCACTACGACAGTGCTTCGCCGACCGCTCCGTAGCGTACTCGAACAAGACACGTCGAAATCAAACAAACATCGTAACTTTAAAGTCTTCGGTTTGGAAAATCCGAGATATCATATCTAAGGCCTCCGCACACAGTTTAATCTCGTTTATTAGACCTCCCGGGGCATAATAAAACGGGTATATATTATGTAAAAACGAGTCGTCGGCGTTTTACGTTCAACATGAGTGAGCAGGGGAAGAGTGTGGGTAGCTGTGATAGTGATGAGAAGAACTACGAGCTGGTCCCGCCCGAGGGGGGCTGGGGCTACATCGTGTGCGTCGGACTCTCCGTTATATTCGTAAGTCTATAACTAGAACCTTTTACAAGACAAAAATAGAGAAAGTAAACATCGGTGGAACAGAAAAAAAGTAGGGACAGCAGAAAATTAAAAGGCCGTTGACCGAATTTAAGAAGTACTCAGGTTTATGTTATAACTGAAATTTTATTGATGAATATCGATATATCTTCTTTATCAGGCTTAGAATATATTTTAAAGACCTTTGAGAACATGAAAAATCTCTGTCTTAATATATAAATCTCAAAGCAATTGACAATATGCCAGAATGATCTATCAGAGCGAAGCACAAGCCACCTAACTGATCGGGAATCCGCTAAGAAAGGTATCTGGTAAAAGCAACCTCAAAGGAATTAAAAAGGGGTTGACAGTTCGTATGAAACTATAGTCTTAACGTGAGTAAAATCGCGGGAGCAAACCAGTTACCTAAGTAGATTAAAGTTGGTGCCAGCTTTTACTTCGTCCTTACGTCTAACATAGAATATAAGTCATCATATAGGTTCAACATAAAATATACTCAGAGTATAAAAGATGGACAGCTAGACAAAAAGCCTATGATTATTATATTACTTAATTTTCACATATCGTTTAGGCATATGATTATAGTCTACTCAATGTGCTGACTCGGGTGATTAATGAATACGTGATGTCTCGACGAAATATTAGACATATCTTGTGACGCAAGTTGTTGGTTTGCAAATTTTTAATTTTCATACCACAATAGGTAACAGTAAAATATTTAGTTTCAAAAGAAAATTCTAGAACAGTCAAAGGATAAGCAAAAAAGAAGGAAAAATATTTTTTTAGTTTTTAAAATATGATTAAAATGATCTTACTTATTATTATCACACGAAAAGTAGGTTAAATCATTACAAAGAAATCAATTTAGAGCTATTCCAGTAAAAGCAAAGAAGAGATAAAACGAAGAAAAAAATAATTCAGTGCTAACATCATTAAAATAGAATTCAAATTAATCTTATTATTAACACGTAAGGTAGATGGCTGATAAAATAATAACTAATTACATGCAATTCACTCATACGATACTATATTATAATGATTACCGTTTTTTATTAAAACAAGTTTTGACAGATCGTGAGGCACTTAAAGTATGTTATCTAATAGATGTAAAATTTGACCTATTGCACTTGGACGTGGGTCAAAATTGAACTCTAAAAATTCAACGAGCACTAGATGTAGAAAAATAATATCTATGGACGCTTTACACCACGTCAGTCTGGTCCTGTGGTAAGTTTAAAAAGTAACCTAATACTTTAATTCTGCACATATATTCAAGATTTTTAATATATTATGAATGTATGATACACATATTTTATGCACATCCAAGACCCAGGAACATTGAACTTTTTCTTTCTTTTTTTGTCGGCGGGATTTGAACCCGCAACCCCCGGATTGAGCTGTCAACGCGCTCATCAACTCAGCAACAGAGGTCGTTTAGTCCAAACCCTAAAGTTAAGTGTGTGTGACACTCGACAATAACGATGGTTTCTGTACCAAGTCCCAAAATAACTAATTTCAAAACATAATTTATAATTGAACTATGAAAAGACTACATTTTTGGTATGTTATAATAATGTGAATCATAGAAATCACTTACGGATTACAGGAGAAAAACGTGTTTTTTTAATGATTTATACATATTTTATTTTGAAAAACCCACACCTCGATATGAACTTGGACGTCTTGTTTGTTCAAAATCCCTTTTACGAATGAAAAATTTAATTATTAGTAAAAATAAACCCGACGGACGTTGTTCTGCGGGACTTTTACACTGTGGCTGAGTACCTCGCCGTACACTCATTGGAATAATCCTGTGCTGCCACTGCCCATTCACTATTCTTTCATCCATGGTAATGCACATGCTACTCTTCAGATGTTAAAAGTGTCCATGGGCGACGGCAGTTGCTTTCCAACCCGCCTACTCCCTTGCTCCTTAAATACTATAAAAAATGTATCATGCATAGTGGTTCTCTATAGGTATAGGCATTATAGTTTTGGATAACTAAAAAGGGTGAAATAATTATTATTTTTAACAAAAAATTATAATCGATCAATCTTGATAATTTTGTAGTCGGTACCAGTCAAAAATTAGGTAGCTAACGGACCTTCGTCATTTGGTCGGATTTATTCAACTTTTTTAGACCGGCTAAGGTTGGGTTTGACATAATCAGACATAATTCAACCAAAATACGCCGTTTTTTTTATAATAATATCTATGGACGCTTCACACCCGGTCAATCTGGCCCTGTGCTAAGTACCTTGTACCTTGTTGTACCTTGACTTGTGTTACAGGTACAAGACAACGGAAATATATTTAATACTTTTATACTATACACATATTTAAATTTTTGATCATATAATACACATATTTAATATACATCCATGACTGAAAAAATTTTTTTTTGTTCCGTCGCGTCGGCGGGATTCGAACCCGCGACCCCCGGCTTGAGCTACCAAAGCTTAACCACTGCGCCACAGAGGTCGTCAAATTTTCTCTGATATACTTCATACAGTCACAAATATAATTTCGCTATCCTCCATATTTAATATTAGGGTGGATCTATTTATCCGGGTACTGTACGAATAATTTATAATTATTTATCCGGGTACTGTACGAGTAATTTAT
>JAOTAV010070673.1:0-13556 GCA_026546445.1 Cyclargus thomasi | reverse complement strand
GATTTTGATGCGGTTTAAAGAAGAGTAATTATATGAGAACGTTTTAATGTTTGTCTACAATTATCTCGCGTTTGGCTGAACCGATTTTGATGCGGTTTAAACAAGAGTAATTATATGAGAACGTTTTAATGTTTGTCCACAATTATCTCGCGTTTGGCTGAACCGATTTTGATGCGGTTTAAAGAAGAGTAATTATATGAGAACGTTTTAATGTTTGTCTACAATTATCTCGCGTTTGGCTAAGCCGATTTTGATGCCGTTTAAAGAGTACTATTTATACGAGAACGTTTTAACATTTGAAATGACTAAAACAAGCCCCAAAATTTTACCAGACTTCTTAGTGCTCTTGTAATGTATAACGGGGGAAATTTAAAGAGAGCCAGGTGACGGATCTACGTCATTCGGTCTGAAATCTGAATATGTCAATTCCTTGTAAGTCGTGATCTGTCGACTGTGTTTCACGTAACACGACCAAAATACTCAGATCCACCATCTCTGTATCTATTTCAAATTCTCTGATTGTACCGTGCATAGGGTCAAAGCCAGTTGACGGACATACGTCATTTGGACGGAATATTTCAATTCCTTTTAAGGCCCGGTTTACATTTAATTAAGTACAGTAGCGAGTTAACAAAACGGTCAGCTAAAAATTAAGTAGTAAGTTTTAAGTGACGTTCATACGTAGGCGAGTTAAGTAATCATAAGTTGCTGGTTCGATAACAAGATAAGTCTCCATTTTATATTTTACTCAACTAAATACCTATTTTATTATAATTGAAAAATATATTGTATTACTATGATTTGAGTTGTGCAACTGTTAGGATAAGTTTAACTTTACGGTTGCACATCTCAACTCATAGATGGCGTACAATATTAGTTTTTTTTATTATTATATTTATTATGTAACTATTTTATCTTTAAACACATCTACTCAAATTTCTCAAATCACATGTGCTCAAATTTCTATGTTTAAGCCCAAACCCAAAGCTCTTATAGTTTTTCCGTAAAGTGTACCACAAACATGTACGGAGAGTGGAATACAGAGGACTCGCTTCGCTCGCCCAATTTATGATGTGTACAATTTTTATCAAACATAATATTAACTCACAAATCTATAGCGTTCTGTATGTGCTGCCAGAACTGTCTTCTCTGGCGATGATGCAGCTTCCTCCTGTAGTGACAGTTGGTGAAGTTGGCGTCAGGCATGGGGAAAATGACGTCCACCTCTAAGGCGAGGTTCCAACCTGATGGCGCATGCGTCATAAAGGCCTTGAGCAGTTGCATTGTCATCTGCAAATAAAACAAAATCGAAGAAAAAATTTTAATAAATTACAAAGTTAATGCAGGCATTCGGTTATTTTTTTTTACCCTTATTCGACATAATTTTTAGGCGTATTAACCGATTTTCACCAAACGGAGACTTACTCTATATACAGAAAAAATATAGAGGCTAGAGAGGCACTCCCTGAATAGTGTTCACTGTGAAAATAGCAGCGTCGAAACGAAATTTTGTTTTGTCATTTTTATGGACAAGTTCATATCGCTCAGGGCCATCATTGTGAACCCTATATAATCACACATACAAGGGTCTGTGTGATTATATAGGGTTAAAAATAAAATGATTAAATATAAGGATATTTAATCATTTTATTTTTTTAGTATTACCACATCCAGCACATTTTTCATTAGTGCAAAAAAAGGATTAATTAAATACTTATATACTCAAATCCAGAATATTACCCACTCTGACATCGCATCGTGCAAGCATCCACATAATCAATTTTACGGTACTTTTAAGTAAGTAAATACAACAACAACAACAACACTTTATTGCTCACAACAATTACAATAAAATACAGATAACATAAGTTTAAATTACAAAACAGTTTATTAATTATGTGAGCAAAGGCGGTACAACATAATAATAATAAGATGGTACAAAGTGAAATACCACACATGTTATGACGGATATGTCTCGACGTGCAAATATTTCGAAAATGATTATTATTTTAATAAAAATATTGTTAATTAAAAAGAAATACATAGTTAATTGTAACAATCATTAAAGATTATCAATTCAATTCCATCCATTAATTCCATCCTTAAAAAATTTGTCAATATTATTAATTCAGTTTCGTTAGCAATAATTTAAACAATCTTTTTTTAAATTTATTCAATGTCATTTTTTATATTCATTTGGTAATTTGTTATATATACGGATATCCATACAATATGCATTTTTAGAAAACTATGCCAGTTTCTGTCAACGAGTTGATAAAAAGCGACCAAAGATGATGATTGTCGATTGAAGGCCGACCCCCTAGACAAGTGGCAAGCGATTAAATTTTACGATAATCACTTCGCTTGTTTTGTATGGGATTGACATATTCGAACTCGAACTAGATCACGTGACTTTTCGTTCGTCCATGTCAATCCCATACAAAAACACGCCAAGCGATTATCGTACACGATACTCGCTTGACACTTGTCTAGGGGGGCAGTAATCAGTATGCCTTCTTAACAATCTTGCTCGCTTGTCACCGTCTGTGATCGCTGATTACGGAGAGGATATATCAGAAGTAATAACATTTTAACCACGTACCCTTTCATATTTTTTTAATTTATAAAAATATTTAAACAGTATTAAACTAATCAAGTTTGACTGTCCCTTTCAGTGGTGTGACATTTTCAATATTTCAGAAAGGGACAGCGAATCTTGATTAGTTAAACACTGTTTAAATATTTTTATAAATAACAGGATTAGAAATAATATAAATAATAATCTTCCTAACGCTATAAACACGAAAGCAAGTGAGTTAGTACGTTTGTAATTTCTTCACGCTTAAACGGCTAAAGTCATGTTAACAAAATTTTGCATGGAAGTAGATAGCAGTCTGGATTAACACATAGGCTATTTTTTTCGGAGAGCACCGCGAGGCACAGTTAGAAATAATATAAACAAAACTCACCACGAAAGTAGTCTGGTCGGGGAAATTCAGGTATCTTCGTTTCCTAGCACTCGCCAAATCAATCTTCCTGTTAGGGCACTGTGATTCTAGACTTCCTATGAGCACTAATACCGCTAGTATCAGTCGAAGCTGCATTTTGACGGGTGAGTAGCGACGTTTGTTTTGCTCTGTACATGCCCGGGTATTTGAATAAGGTGATTGCTAGTGTTGTCTTAATACGGACTTGCTTGATTTGTTGTGACGTTGGCTTTGAGTGGATCGACGGGAGAGAATTTTCATGTTAGCTATCCGTGGGTGATTAAAATATGGCGGAAACGAGACGAGTGACGAGACACGTTGATAGGGATTTTTTGTTGGGTGGGATTTTATTTTTACTGCAACTCTTAAGATAGCCCGTTAATACACCAGTGGCTAGAATGATAAAAATGTGTATTTGTAATATCTATTGCTGTAACCACAAGCCGGGGAGGCCGCAGAGTGCGATAGGGACAGCTGCATTGCTGATTAAAAAAATTTTGAAATCGCTCCACAAAGGGCAAAGCAATGCGTGGTCAAACATAAAAAAGAGCATATATACGGTCGAATTGAGAAATTTCATCCTTTTTTGGAAGTCGGTTAAAAAACCCCATTTGTCGGTATAGTTTTGAAGAAGAAATCAGGGGGGACATTGATTCCTTCTTCAAAACTTTACTAATTTAAATATTTTATTCATGAAAAATTAAAAGAAAGATCTAAACTGTGTTTTTATGTTTTACTTTTTTGTTTATTTCAGACAATAATTATGGAAAAAAAAAGAAAACATAGGGACATTATAATAGTAGTGTATTCAGGAAAAATTTTAACTATTTAGGGAGGAAGCAGAGGACAACGCTTGTGTACAAAAACAACAGTGTAATATCTCCTCTTAATTTATAACTGTAAAGGTAAAATATGATCTAAAAATATTCTTGTTGCACCACAACATCACACATCCTTATAAGTCCCGTGTAGGCTACCAATAACCTATTTGACAGATAAAGAATGGAAGATTTGTCAGATAAGTTGTGGATATCATATCCGATATATATCAGGAAGTGGTGAAACAGTCGCCAAGTTTACCCTACAATGACGCGTTACAGGTAGGTCAACTCAGTTGTGCGCGCGGCTGTACGAAACCCTAAAAAGGTTTACCTGCACGGGTAAACCTTTTAAGTGTTCCGTATCCAAGGGTAAAAAGGCCACTATTATTAAGGCTTTAATATCTGTTCGTCTGACTTTCACGTATGTTTGTCTATCTGTCCGTCTGTCTGTCTCCAGGCTGTATCTCAAGAACGGTAATAGCCATAGAGATGAAATTTATACAGAACTAGCTGACCCGGCGAACTTCGTACCGCCTAACTGTCAATGATCTTCTTGCACTTCGAACAGAGGAATACACTATTCATAAATACGATAAGCTCGATGATTTCTCGTTTCTGCACTCGCTCAAAACTTTTAACACATAGACAATAGCTGGTCAAAAAAAATCGTAGACACTTATAAAAAGACATTTACACACTTGTGAACCTGTAGAAAAATCTTAGGTATTATGTTCGGAAATAAATAATTACATAATAAACAAATAATTTACACAAATTCATGTCTCAAACAAATATAACAGTTAATGAACATTCGAGACAATTTACACAAAAAAAATTCTGAACGCACACATAAATAGTTACAGTATTTGACAGGATTGGATTGGCAAATATTTGACATGTAACGATAAAATGAGAATTTATCGAAATGATTAAGTACTTATTACACATATCGGTTTTATTGCTAGTACGGACCCTTCGTGCGCGAGTCCAACTCGAACTTAGCCGGTTTTTACTCTGACATAAAAAGCGCCGCACGCACAACTTAGTTGTACTATCTGTATCATCGGTCAGTATATTCACAATCTCATGCCTTATTTGACAACGTCTATAGCGATGTTATTATCGCAATCGTGTGTAACAATCTATACGTATCATAAAACAGTTAAATTGGAGTGTACGTACGAGTACATTACATATTTTTACAAAATAATCAATGTGGGGGTGCTAAGGAACAGTAATAGAACATATATCAACAAATAAAAAGTTGCCTGTTTATCTGCTTGTCTGCTTGTCTATGTACGCGCTAATCTATCAGGAACTACTGGACGAATTTGAATAGATCTTTTTTGTTTGATAGCTATTAGGTCTGGGCAACATATCTGTTTTTATCCCCGGAAAATGTCCGCTTGATATACAAATTAACACGTAACGAAGTTGCGGGCACCTACTAGTAGGCAATATGCGTATAAGTTCTAGATCGTCCGTAGCTTAGTGAGTAAAACTTTTGGTACGCACTCCAGAGGGTGCAAGTTCACACCCCGGAGGCGTCTACCAAAGAGATATTTTCTGATCTCAAATACATAATACGGATTAATTACGTTCATTGGAATGGAAAAGCCATGCTTCGGCACGAATGGGCCAGCTCACCCGAAGTACCACGAACTCACAGAAAACTGGCGTGAAATGGCGTTATGCTGTGTTTCGTTCAGTGAGTGAGTTTACCGGTGGTCCAACTTTATCCCTGTTCCCATTCCTTATTCCGGTAGCGCATTTGTGACTCTTGGGATGTCACGAGTGCCCATGGGACACGCAGTTGCTATCAGGTAATCCGTCTGCTCGCTTGCCCCCTAAATATCATAAAAAAATATGATAATAATGGGCAAAGTAAGTTTCTACCTATCTCATTCCCTCAAAACGTTATTTAGTATGAACTTTGTATGCAGCTTCTAGACTTTGACGTCACAATCAATATCGGATCTCTCTTTCTAACTGACTACTTTAAAGGCTTGTAATCATCTTGAAACTTTGTCTTGAAATTTTGTGACAAACAGATTGGAACGTCCTATCTGTCTGTCATTAAATCCAATCTCTCTCCGTGGGGCTGCTGGAAGAGATTTCTTTTTAGAAATATATAGCCTTTGTGTTGACTTTCCGTGTAATTTGTAATATGTTTTCAATGTTTCTTGTGTGCAATAAATAAATAAATAAATAAAAAATTAGACTCCATCGTTTTTAATAACGATGGATTTATCTTTGCATTATTATTTATTTTGTTTGAAGGTGTTCTGCAACTATTAATTCACCTTCCGTCTAAATTTCGAACACGACTCCTAGTTTTTCGAAAAAAAAATAATATTATTCCTAGTTGTGTCCTATCCATACTTTTCTCATCTGACCTGTTCAGTGACCCAGGTTGTTTGATCAAAGAATTAGAACATGCCGCCTTCGCTCATTACTACACTCATATTTAACACCTCCTTGGAATTTCTTCAATTTCCTCCATCACTCGATTTTCAACTCTATTCTTTTAGCGCACGGTGTATAATTAAAAAAAAAAACGATTCTTTCTACGTGAGTGATTCGTGATTCAAATTATTTGTGTGCATAAAAATTTCAAATTTAGAAGTTTTGAGATGGAATATAGAAAAATTGAATTTTAAGCTAACTTACATGGAGTGATTCAAATTTATACTTATAGATTGTACGAAGATTATACTACTGAATGTTACATTTATTCTTGAGTCATCTATTAGTAGATAGTACATAGATGTTGCCCGCGACTCCTTTCGCGTGATAACAAAGATGAGAATTATTATTTGCCTGCTTTTTCCTTGAAATTTTTCCTGACTTTTCTTGCTATAATCCTCACGGAGCCCGAGATTGAAAATGCAAAACTATCGAAATCAGTTTGCGCTCTCTGGAGTTATAGCGTGAGAAAGAAAAACCTGACTTTTTATATAATAGAAGATAATTAGAGAGTTACTAAAAACATTCGAATATTATTCTGTGAATTAATTTTACAACCATACTATTCTTCTTTTTACATTAACTAACATTCTTCACAATAATTAAACAGGTAAACTTTGGTAAACAGTATATTACAGTTATCATCGTTCAATAAATAATAAAAATCAATTTACAAAACCCTCATCATTGTCAGATTCCATTACTAAAAGTCATAAACTACAAAAATCTATCCGAAGTTACTGCTGAATAGCGCCCAGGGGCGGATTGCGGTGTTAGATTTAGGGGCGGGGGCGTTATAGTAGCCCTTAGCCAGGTCCACCAGGGACAGGGGGCACTTGTACGTGTCGCAGGAGTTGAGGAGGGCCCCCAGACGGTGGGCCGAGTCGTAAATCGAGTGGGCCAGGGGTTCAGTGGGAAGAACTTTGGCCATCGGTAACCTGGAACGTGATTTGGGATCGGTTATGGTGTGATTTTTAAATGGAGACATAATTCTTATTTATAGGTTTTCTTTCTCGTGGTTTAAAATGGCCAAAAATATGTTCTATACGTGATTGATTGCATTGTTGGTTCTTGGTGGAAATTCTTGTTCAACGTTAATGAAACTCACCGATTAAAAGTTGTCTTTACTCTTACAGCTTTTCTATGGGCTAAACATATGTAACCTCCGGCCGAATTTTTAGGGTAGGTATCATATGGAGAGACCATTAAATAAAAAATAAAGTGTAATTTCCAAAGTTCCGTACAAAAACGGGACCCTATTACTACGACTTCGGTATCTGTCTGTCTGTCTGTCCGTCTGTCTGTCTCCATGCTGTATCTCAAGAACGGAGAACGCTAGGGAGTTAAAATTTTCACAGAATATGTATTTCTGTTGCCACTATAACAACAAACACCGAAAACAAAATAAAGTAAATATTGGCGCAGTGGCGCCACATGTAAGTTCGAAGGGTTTGGATTCAATTCCCGTCGCCATATTTTCGTTTTATGACTTTATTTTTACTATATAAAACTTTCAGAAATACGTTTTTCCAATTTTTTCTTTTGTACTGGTACAGAAAACTTCTTGCGGTAGTCCAACTCGCACTTTACGGGTTTTTTCTAATAACATATTTTGTACCAATCAAAATTGTAACAGAATGGTCATGTTATCGTGTGAATTGATTTCAAGTCAGTACAGTGTTGTTACTTCGACTACTGACGTACTACCAGACTGACTTTGTGGTAATATATGAGTCAGTTAGTTTTCGGCGCCAGCACTGACGTCAGTTACTGACTGAATATAAATCGGCAGTCGTGCCCGGGTTACCAGGCCAGTTTCGTAAGCCAGGACAACAAGCTAGTATTTCTGGCTTCGCGTACGCAAAACTTGCTTCATGTCTAAGCTAGTAATCTAAGTAAACTAGAGGTTGCCCTGTGGTCGAAAATCGACCATAAACATTTTTGAATTCAACCACAGACTTCAATTTGACATAAAGGTTTCTTTACTAGGCCATTAAATTAAAAAAAAAACAGACTTCAACAATAAACAAAAGAGTATTTCATGTATGATTATTGTGTCCTGTCAAAATAATCTAGTGTGCGTATTGTTGTGTGCGTAGCGTTTTATTTATTAAGGATATGCAAGATTAAAGCATATTTTTAAATAATTTTGGTATTCCACGCTCCTCCTCTATATCAACTATAGCTGGGAGTAATTTCGTGCTGTTACATCTACGCGTCTTTCGTAAAAAGGGGTAAAAAGTTTTCCGCTCGCTACCGCTATCTTATGAAATAACATGATAACTCACGTGAACAAAGTCCGGAAAATCTCCTCCACCATGTTTTCACCGTGCGGCACGATCCTCTGCGTCGTCTCGCATAGAGTCTTCAGTATACATTCCCTACCGTTGTAGCCCATACTGAAACATTAATTACTCAAATCATCAATCAGATCTCAAAATATATGCAACAACTTACATAAGAATATTTTGCACTGGAGTGTGATTTATGATAAACTACTGATGCTCATTTGATTGGCTCCTCAACAATTAACGTAACATATGTTGTTAAATTTTTATACATATAACAAAACAATAAAATTGGAGTATCCTTACATTTAATATTTTTACAAAATAATCAATGTGGGGGTGCTAAGGAACAGTAATAGAACACATATACTGTTTGTACGAGATAATTTCAGGAACTACTGGACGGATTTGCATAAATATTTTTTGGTTAATAGTTATCAGGTCTGGGCAACATATAGGATACTTTTTATCCCGGAAAAATATACGGTTCCCGCGTGACATACAAAGTTTTGAGCAACGAAGTTGCAGGCACTAACTAGTTGATGGAATAGAATATACTTTATTGTGTTCAAAATATTGTACAACCATAGTTTAAAATTATAATAAGTTATCTTATCATGAGTTTTAAATGAACACAAATTATTGCTATGGAGTAATTTCTTCCAAGCAACCTTTGGTATATAGGAGAAAATACTTAATTTTAGGTATACGGTGCGCAGTAACTTATAGAAATAATAAAACCCATCACTACACTCAAACTTAATACTTTGGATAAAATTTTCAATCGATAACACTGATAAAAGATTACCTCCTTTCAAAACATTACGAGTCAAGCAATAATAATTAGTCCCCACTTCTTGATAAGTATCAGATAGATTAGCAATTAATTATTTGCAGATTTTTCACATCATCTGTCAAATAAGTTATGGATAGCCTATATCTATCAGTAGGTGGTAAAACAAGCCCTAAAACTTGTAACCTACCTATCTTATGTCTAAAGTTAAAAATCACGAATAAAATATGAATTTAACGACTACAAAAAGTGACATTATGTAGCCCAGGAGTATATTTAAAAAAGCTAGAGGCTCCCAAGAGACAGATAACTTATGACCGAAACCGAATGCAGAATAGACGTGTGACCTACTTAAAACTTTTCAGACACCAAATTACGATTCTTTAGAATGTGAATTTTGTGTTACATGCTTTTTTACAATATTTTGAAGGCTTTAGAAATACGAGTAAATTATTTTATGAGCCAACTCTAAAAAAGTAAAGACAACATGCATATATGTCCGCAAGTATCTCGCGCTTGGGTTTATTTTGATTGTCTTTCATCAAAATATTTTTTACGCATCGAAAAACGTTTTAAATTCGGTATGAATTAAAAATGGAATGTTCCGGTTTGTTTATGGTTAAGGCACTGTTTGAAGTCGTTGTTTTTATACAGAAAAAATTATTTTCTGTACAGAAACTATACATTCTTCATGTACTTAGTTGTATGTATTAAATATGTGTATCATATATAATTAAATTTTTAAATATGAGTAAAGTGCTAATACTCATTAGTATAGTATTAAATATATTTTCGTTAAGATTAACTCCTGGACTATTAAACAAACTATTAGAATAGCAGTTTTTCCTTATTTACATTTTTGTCTAATCACGATTACCCCGACCATTAGAGTCTCATCGTAAATTGTTTACTAACTGTAGCCCAACCAAAACTACCCTAGCTGTCAGGTATGCCAATACAACGGACCTTTTTAAAGGGCCACTGGGAACATTATTTCAACCCATGTCTATCACCACCGGGGAAAAATTTATTCTAACACGTTCGTATACTGGCTAATGGTGTAGGTGTAATTTATTAAAGGCTTTAGATTCCTTGACTGGCGCTATTAGGGGCCATCCGTAAAGTACGTTACACGAAATTCATGATTTTTAGACCGCTCCAAATTTTTCACAGGTGGTTACATTTTTGTGGCCGCCAATATTGTGATGTCATAAATTTACAATTTTTACATTTAAAATTCAAACCGCCCAATTCGAGATTCAATTTATAAAATTTGACCCCTCTGTGTCACACCATTCACTACGGCATTAAGTCCTACATTGTACAAAGTGACTTAAGTACTAAATCTATACAAATAATAAAACAGTAAAATTGGCGTGTCTGTACATTCAAATTTTTTTCAAAAAAACTATGTAGGACTAAGGAACAAATAAGGCACAATTCGTCAAGAAAAAAGGGCGTTCTGTTTATCTGTTTGTACGTGATAATCTCCGGAACTATTGGACAGATTTGAATGAATATTTTCGTTTGTTTAAATCTGTTAAGTGTAGGCAACATATTATGGGATACTTTTTTTCAGGGAAATATAAATTTTCGGGACGATTTTGCGGGCAAAAAGAAACTCCTTTTCAAAATGTAAACTCACTTGTCCATAATAAGTTCGAGCTTCTCGTACAGGTCTCTTCTGCTTCTGCGCTGCGCTATGGGTTTCCTGATCTTCTTCCTGTAGAAGGCTGCTGTTTCCGTGTTGTTGGGCAGCTCGTAAGCGATGCCCCAGTTGAGGCCGAAGGTGAAGGTGCCGGGAGACGATGATGGTGCCGGTTGGCCTATGACACCCACTGTCATGCACCCCGCACACTGTAAGGGTTTTGGTGATGAGTTTTTGGGTTACATCGATACCGGAAATTTCAAATGTTGTAAAGAACATTTTAGTGTGAGTTTTAAACTGCAATACATGAATCTTATTTCTAAACGACTGGACCGTTATTGATGAATATTTGTAGGTATTGTAGGGTATTTGCGAAAGGTTTAGATTTACAAATTAGTTTGACAGGACAAAATCTGACGGGTCCACTAGAAAATATATTATATTAGATTTCGCTTATTTAATAAAGTGCATTTAGCTCATTTTTTCCAAAATGTTCTTTACGACAAATTGAAATTTACCGTAAAGTATGGATTCGTAACCGAGGTACATTAGCCTGATGAGGAAGCAAATAAGTTAAAAGGTTTATATACAAATTAAAAGTAATGAAATGAGTTACTTTGTGCACTTACTTCTTCGGTTCTTAATCTAGATTAAAAGTTTTTAAACCATGATATTTTTCCGTTACTACGTCAGTCTGGTCCCATGGTGAGTACCTGAAGGACTTGTGTTACGAGTACCAGACAACGAAAATATATTATACACTTTTATATGATCCACATATTTAAGACTGTCCAATACCATTGAAAAACTTTTGCTCAGTCCGCGGGATTCGAACCCGCGACCCCCGGCTTAAGCTACCAACGCGCTTACCAACTGAGCCACAGAGGTCGTAAAAATTTTGTATGTTTTATGAGAGAGCCAAAAATTGTAGTAATGTTATACTCGTATTATAATCATTACAATTTTTGGGGTCTCACATAAAACCTTACATCGATTTACATATTGATGGACTCCAAGCCAGATTTAACCCCAAATATATTGCGTATAGGAAAAAATGATTTACCCCTACCATAAATAAAGAAAATACTCACAGAAAAACTCGAGCCCTCCGGAAAAGCCACGTACCGCCGTTTCCTAGATAAAACTTTTTCACCCAAAACCGAACCCAGTATACACGATATCATAATAAACTTCCAATACATCTTGACAAACTTTTATATAAACTATCGCTCAGAAAAGGGTTCTGTATAACAAGTAAGGTTTCCTAGCTATCAAAAATACTAAGAATAGTTCGAGTGGTTAGTAACAAATGATCCAAGCTAACAATTTCTGCCAAAAGTGTGGCATCTAACGGTACCCATAATGATCATAAATGCTCTCTCGTGTGACACTAACCTTCAGAATTAGAGCCTCATATACAGGGTGTTGGAGAGATAGAAATAAAATGTTTTGTTATTTTCTAGTCTTCTCCTACATATTGTTAGAAGCGTCAAACAATTAATGTACTGTGTATATACCATTATGTTAGCCAGTTAATTGAAGACCACACATTAAGGACGTCACACGTGAAATCCCATTTCGAGGGGGGGGGGGGTCGATAAAGTGTGACATGGATGGGGCAAGGGGCTAAGGTTTTGTGACGTCACACTTCTTAATTAGTAAATTTTATATTGCAATTTGAAAACGGGTTGGATGGTTTTAGTTGCAAATTTGTGAGGTCATACTAGGGAGCTCCCCCTCCGTAGTATGACGTCATAAATTGAAATCGACGTACTTCGTAAATGGTCCATTAGCTCAATATTATTATGTATCACACACGGTTTTGGCGATAATTATCACAGGAGCCAATCAAAAAAGCCTGCATTATAATATGCTAGGCTATTAAATACCTGACATATATGACACCCTGATCATAGGAAGGTAGCGAATCTATTCCATTTGGTCGGGTTATTCAATTGTGCCGTAAAGTTGTGATTTATTACCTGAGCTAAAGTTATCCGAATAAATTACGTAGGCGGGACCAATTTCAATTTTCTCTGATTGAACATAAGCCTTTGATAACACGATGAGGTAAGAGCTTTATAAAATATATAAAATTAATAATTATTGTATATTCTAAAATATAAAAATTAAAATCGACTTGGTTTTTATGTTTATTATTTTCAGAAGGTACCTTTGTTGACTATGATTTGGGAATCCGACGAGTAAACCAGCGTAAAAAAATCGCAAAAAGAACTGGAAAATAGTTATGATAATATCATAATTGAAGACATAATCTAACATTTTAAAATGGTTTAACGGAACCGGAAAATTTTGACCCGGAAAATTATTTGTAATTAAGATAATGTGGGTTTGATGTATAGCTAGACACACTAGCTAGATATTTAAATAGGTAAGTTACAAGATTTGTCAAAATTTTCTGAAAAAAAATAGCATATTCTCGAGGGTACCAAATTTTAGTTATAATAATAATATAATATCCATGGACGCTTCACACCACGTCAATCTGGCCCCGTGCTAAGTACCCGAAGGACTTGTGTTACAGGTACCAGA
>JAOTAV010070662.1:0-13557 GCA_026546445.1 Cyclargus thomasi | reverse complement strand
AACAAGAAAATTGATTTCCCGCCTTTACTTGACATTGGCCATGGTTATAGCCAAGCGCCATATATATAAATAAATAAAATAAAAAAAGAAGAAAAAGAAACAGCTAAACGTAGAACTTCTTCGTTTGTGGTTTAGAAAAAAAGTTATTTGTCTTTCGAGCGTTATTGCTTTGTGAAATCAGTCCGGAAACTTAAAGAATAATTCGTTAGTAAACCAACGAAGTTTATTTCTTCGTCTTATTTTTATGATACCTGAAAACCGATTTACATATTATTAGTATTCCGTAGAAAAAAAAAATCAAAATTATGACAATAATATAAAATATTATTACGGTATAATGTTTAGCAATGCAAGATAATAATAAATCAAGCAACCTATTAGTAAAAAGAACTAAAACTAAAATGAGGTCAAACTGCATCGAAAACTGCGGGGAAGTACTCTTAAACTGCTTAATAATCAAACCCAGAAATCTGCATTTGGTCTGTTAATTTTGACGTTCATCAGGAGATGAAAAACAAACACTGGCCACTTTCCAAGCTGCATTCGTTACAACGGCAAACGTTCTTCAATCGTCAAATTTCATCGGAAATTAAATTATGGATCCTAACGAACTTGGCATTGGACGTCTCGGTTCTTTTATATCTCTTTGTGTAACCCTAATGCAGTTACAGATTGAATAAAAAGGAAGGAATAAAGAATAAAATCCTGTGATTTGAGCACTTGAAAATGAAACCTGAGTTATGTAGGTAGTAATTTTTATAACTCAGGTTTATTTTCCAGTGCTCAAATCACAGGATTATAATGAACTGACAACATTTTTGATTAAAGTATTATGCTGGCTCCAGATTAGAGCCGCGAAGCACCGTTAACCAGCGTAAACGAGAACGTGGAAGCTGTTCGCGGTGTTCACGTACGTTTAATTTGTCGAGAACATCTTGTGTCGTAAATTTATGGCACTAATAATAAGAGTTTGAGATATAGAGTAAAATACTCCAAAGGCCTTTTGTAATATACTAAGTCATTATTTGCCTATTTTTACACCGGCTCCTGATTTGTGTCGCAAAGCACCGTTAACAAGCGTAAACGATAACGCGGACGCTGTTCTCGATGTCCACGTACGTTGAATTTGTACGGGACGGTTTGTACCGTAAATTTTTGGCATAATTCACAGTAATGAAACCAGTTTTTCATGCACTTATTCCACTTAATTAATTAATACTTTACAATAATTTTGTTTTACACGACTGGTTTCGATTAAATCATCATCAGGTGTAAGGTACATTTGAATTTACGTTACGTCTGATGACGATTAATAAAGTGGAATAAGAGCTTGAAAAACAAGTTTTATTACTGTGAAACATAAATTCCCATGAAGTTACAGTACAGTCAATATCATATGTAAATTTACAGCACTAATCTGGAGCCAGGGTTACACCACTTAATATGTTAATAATATGTTTAGGTAGTATATGTTGTATACTATTGCTATATGATAATCGCAGCTTGGTTGCACAAGAATTCGTTTATAGCATATAAACGGTACATTTACCGGGTTTAAAAAAATCCTTCGTCCTTTCCTGGTATTTAAAGTTTCTCTATGCTGGACTTCAAACAAATCGATCCACTGGTTACGTTACGAGATAATAGACGGATACAAACTTAATGAAACACACTTTTCCATGCACTACTTACACTATATTAACTTCAATTTTACGAATTTATAACAAATACACCACTGGTTTCGACAATGTCATCATCAGGTGTAGCTCTTATGATGACTTTGTCGAAACCCGAGGAGCATGGAAAAGTGTTTTTCTTTAAGGTTGAACATGAATTTCCAATGCAATACAATTATATATAATAGACATATACACTTCCGAATTTTTACAATAAATGAAAGTAAACAGTACAATTAAATAATATACAATAAAAATAAATTTGATTAAAAATGTGTGCAGTTTATGACAAAATCCTTCATAATACTCATTAGGTTAGTGTGTCATTATAATACTATCTCACTCTCATGACAGTAAGTAAACCAAGTATAATGCAACTTTTACCTTTTAATATATTGGCAGAAATTTCTCTCTTACCCAAATTTACCGTAGGTACACTCTCTTAGCATACCAAATACTTCTTTGATCTTAGCCGCGAAGCTCTATAAGTTTTTGACCCACTTCGACTCAGCTGGTCGGAAATATGCAAATGCAGTGCAATCTCAGTAGCAGGTCTCGTTCTTTAGGAATCCTTAATCCTGTGGAAAATCATTTCAATTCTTTTACATTTTAATAAAGACCGATATTAAGGCTAGGTTGATACGGATTTCATTTTCGTTTGCATAATATTTACGTGAATACTTTCTATTTTTTTCTGTTTTGCTTATCTATATATTAATACGCGAGCGGAAAACTTTGTACCCCTTTTTACGAAAGACGCGTGGAGCGTCTACTTAAAAGCATGAAATTTCTTCAAATTGTAGTTGATATAGAGGAGAAGCGTGGAATACCAATATTATCTTAAAATATCCTTTTATCTTACAACGCTACGCACCCTACAGTATTTTGACATGACACGATAATCGTACATGAAATATTCTATTGTTTATGGTTAATGTGTGTGTTTTTTAAATAAAATCGAATGGCCACGTAACGACATCTTTATGCCAAATGGAAACGTCTGTGATTGAATTGAGAATAGATTATATTTTTATATATATTTATTATATTAGCTACTCTACACGATGAATTTTAATAATTTTTTTTTCGCCGAATTTCGACCACAGGGCGACCTCTTGTAATAATATTATGATGCAGGCACTATATTACTTGTAATGATGTTTGACCGTGTGATCATTTATAATCGTGCAAGCATCACGAATAGTTCGTATTACTTTGTCAACTAGCTGATCGAAAGGCGATCATAGAGGAATAATCCTTAACGTATATCTATCAGAATCGATCGAGCCGACTGCGGCGAAGAAAATGAATTTAATAATTCCACTTATGAAATGAGAAAGCTGTCGTGAAACGGCGTTGTGCTGTGCTGCGTTCAGTGTGTGAGTTTACTGGTGGCCCAACTTACCTTATCCCCCTAATCCCTATTCCAATTCCCTATTCCCTCATAAAGGCCGGCAACACACTTGCGAATCTTCGTCACGTGTGTCCATGGGCGACGGCAGTTACTTTCCATAAGGAAATTTGTATGGATTTCCATACAAATTTCCTTATGGACAAAAATTTTGCCGGAGGGTTAATGGACTATAATAGACTTCTGGCCCGTCGTTATAGGACGAAAGAAGAGCATAAAACAATAAGATTTTGTTCAATAATTTCACTTGTAAGCTGCCCCACTGGGTGCTAGTGAGAAGTCTAAAGTTCAGGTAGTCAGAGAGTACATTTTGGACATATATTTTTTACGGCAAGTTAACCATCAATTTATCCATGAAAAATACTAAGGAAGCTCGTAGTGGACGGGCCAGCAGTCTATACCGCCAATCTTCAGCAAGGTCACAGTAGCGGAGTCGAGTATGCTCTTTACGTGAGCATTGATCGTGCTCGTGTGTGCCGTCGTGCCGTTTGAAATCGTCGATTGTAAAGAGGAGCCATGAAGCCAACATCCAGCTCTTATCATGTCAACAGCATTGTAATAATATTTTGATTTACGATTTTATGAAAAATCAATAAAGTGTTGACTAAGGGCTTTAGTATCTCGGTCACGGAGTTCCATCTATTCGATTAAATTATAAGATTTAAAAGAAAATTATGTAATTTAACTACTCTAAAAAAATTGGATATTTTGCTTAGTAAGGAAAATGACTTTATTATAATTTACTAATTATTTCGTACCGCAAAAGTTTCCCGTAAGACTCTCGTAATCCATTAGTATTAAAAATAAAATTCAATGTTCCCAAAAGTTATAAGTGTACCGTGAATAAATAACAAGTTTCCAAAATAACGAAGAAAATAATTAAAACAATAAAATGTTAATGAAAGATAAAACATTTTAAAAGTAACCGTACAATTTCATTATGGCCCTACAAATTTCTTTTGAACTTTACAACGAGAAAATTAATTATTCATACTTCGCAATGTAACTTTTGTTTGCGAGTATTGTGGGGCGATCAATTGTCTAGAAATACATGGGAGTTTTTATTATGGGAATGTGAGACGCAAAACAAAGACATTTTTATACAGGCTGTGGCCAAAGTAAGTGATAATACTTAAGGTATAAATAATGTGTACCTTACATAGAGTTCACTGTGAAAGTGGCGCTAAAAGCGAACAATTTTTTTATGATTTTTATAGGGAAACTCTGATCGCTAGCCCGCTTGCCCTGGTACAAATCACGATTTTTTTTGCTGATAGCAAAAAAAAATCGCTGCTACTTTCACAGTGAACTCTTTGTAAGGGGCAAATACAAATTCTTTTTACTTCTGTTACACCCTGTACAAGGTTACTTCGACATGAGTTTAGTTATTTTTTAAATATTTCTGAAACTTATTTTGTAGCATTTATCCTCACTCATCACAATTAAAAAAGATCATCATCATAATTGAAGACATTAGTGGAAGAAGCGGATAGCTGACATTTTAAAAAGTGATGGATTTCTACGTAAATAAACGCTTTAGGACCGGAAAAATAATGATAATTAAAATAATGTAGATTTTATTTATAGCCAGATAGACGAGCTAAATAATGAAATCGCTAAATTACAAGAGTCATCAAAATTTTATTAGGAAAAATTGAGTATTTCTTCGAAGGTAGGATTACAAACTTGCAATCTTTTTATCCAGTCACCAAAAAATTATCGTTAGTCACGTAAAGCAGAGTATTTTTTTTATTAACAACTCGCATGACAGATAAATACTGCTAAATACCTTCATATACAGAACCAGACACGTGATGTTTTTCATAAAACAGAGCTTACCACATATTAAAAACGTACAATGAAAAAACTGTTATAGTTTTTGAAACAATTGTAGATATTTGAAAAATGGAACTAAAATAAAAGAGTGGTTTAATGCTCGCTCTACATAATCCGCAGGATCGTTGATTGTTACCGTCGGCACGAATATTTAGCAAGCGTCCACAAAGTCAATCGTTGGTAACTTACTTTGTAAACGGCAATTATAGACTATGATCGACGAGTCGGGCCGAGTACATACCCCCCAGTCTCTACATCATCGTCGATCGTGCTCGCGTGTCATCGTTGAATAGATTTAAAAAAATCCATATTATGCATCCGCTCAAGATTGGCAGTATGGTACATTAACTTTATGTCAAAAAATGTGATTTCTATGCAAACGCGATTGTAAACAAAGTTTTGTGTTGCACTTCGTTGACAATCGCGGTTTGCATAGAAATTTGACAGAGGGTTAATGAACCATACCGCCAATTAAAAAAGGACCTGTGTCTTGGTGACGTCATAAAAATATTTTTTTGCATCTATACCAGAAAAATTATGTCAACTAATTTAAGATTAGTTTATTAGTATATGTGTTCTTAATGATTTAATGTATTTTTTCTTGTACGTACATATATTAATCTAGCTTATAAAATATGTCTAAAAGTAAATCTTGTGTTTCTTAGTATTATTATTTCTAATTAAACATTTCATTTCATTAGTATTTCGATAATTTTCACGACCAAATATAATCATATATTGCTTACTTTAACTATTTTAAAATAACTAGTAGGGTCTATTTTTATTTCGCTTTTACCCCTTAATTCAACCCTTATCACTTGGTAATAAGGATCATAAGGGATGCAACGAGACAACTGTGCTTCTTGGTACACGGAGCACACTTGATGTGAAATGGAGCAGGTTAATGCAATTTTCCATGGCATAGGTAGCGGTAACGCTATTTCCGAGCCTCTTGCTGTAGTGTATTTCAGTTATATGTCTCCTCTCAAAGTACAGCACCCAGAAACCTAATACGCTTATTCAAAATCACCCTCACAATGCGAACTTCCAATGAATATAGGTACCAGAAAACTAAAGATAAACAGGCCCAAATCTCTGCAATTAACTTTTGTACGTATCTTCACACTTTTAAAAAAGGGCAAATAGTTTTGATAAAATACTTAAAAGTACTTCAAAATCTGTTACGAATAATTATGAAAACATACTATTTTGTATTATTAGTGCTTGTTAGCCCAAAAAATGAGAAAATAAATTGCTCTTACTAATATTGCATATATTTTTTTAATTTCTTTATTTTTAAAGGGTTTTTTCCAATAGAAAATGACACCCTTATCGTACAAAAAGTCTTATAGTATCAATAATCAAATAAATAACTTAAACACTATGTATGTTTGTACGACTTAAACCCAATTATACAATTTTATAAATGTTAAATTGGGTTTAATTGTTTCGCAGATTCCGAATAAGGAGAGGACAATATAGAATTACCTAAACCTATATCAAAGTAATTGTAATTTAAATCATTAAAGAAACATTCCCCTTTAGCTGCGTTTCGGCCACATTCCAAATATTGCATATTTGGCCTAGCTAAATCAGCCGCACTACAAGAGAAGCTGGTTTAGGTACCTCTTAATTTACAAACAAAATCGTATTAATTCATAAGTGTGTACCAAATTTACCCTTGGTTTTCCTCTTCTCGTATTCAGCTCAATACATTTCCACCACTGCACCTCCTGTATCACCGATCTCTACTTACAAAAAGTGCATTAAATTTTATATTAGGACCCGATCGAAAGTTGCCGTCCTAGTCTGACAACGTCCTTTTTCATTTGTTAGATAAGGACGGCTGCATTCAGTAGAGTTCGAAGATTTGAATAGCGTTTAGTATGGGTCGAGGATTGACATGACATGACAATAGTATCCAACCACAGTTCAACCCAATTTTAAAACTATAATGGAATCTAAGAAGTAATAATAAAAAAAACAATAGAAAAAACTTTTACAAACCCGCAACGTACGTATTTAAATTACTTGAAAAAGGGTAAAATAATTTAAAGACCCTTGTAATAAATAACGCTTATTACGAGAGATTAAAAAAAATTAATACAGCAAATCCGTCTGAGCTGCCAATAAATGAAATGTAATGTAAGACCACTAAAATCGCTCCAAAATCAGGCTAGTAGTTTTGAAAACAAATGGCAATATTGCTTCGCACAAACATGTATACATACTCATACACATACACACATATACATACGCACACACACACAAACACAACCTTTCACCCCAAACGCATATACCGTCTCCGTTTCGTCGAGTTTAAAAAGGAAGCAAGAGAAGCTTTCTCCAAAATAATATAAATCAAATTAGCCAAGTCAAAAGTAATGCATTAATCTTGCTGAGCTAAATTAATGTCGACGCCATTTTAGGTACCATGGGTGTCGTTGCAAATTCATATGAAATTACGAAAGTGAACTAACTTTGTATGTCCAACTTAATAACTTCGGTCCCAAGGTAGTTCGGTGTCTGATTGATTTTGCGAACTTAACTAGATTATAACTTGTACGAGAAATTACATACGAATCTTAATTTGTTATTATAGCTTTAGCTCGCAGTCTATAACATCCTCATGCCCAAACCGCTAGACCGATTTTGCTGAAATTTGGTAGACAAGTGCTTTTAAGCCCGGGGAAGGCATTGTTTCAAACGAATTTTAGCCTAACGGAGTGTCTAAATATTTCGGTATAAAATTAACCTATACTAATATTATTATCTTTAATAAAAAAGTAAGTGTAACCGCTAATTCGACAACAGCTGAAGGAGCAGCGCTAAAAGCGATTTTTTTTATTTGTACGGGCAATCTTGTGTTGCTGGGGCCCATATAAATCACAAGGAATATTTTCGCTTAAATGCTGCTTCTTAAAGTACTACTACTCTAGTGAACTATATAAAAGGGACGCAAATATATCCTTAACTACTACCATTTACTGTTGTTACACCCTGCATAGCTGGAATACGTCCGTCGAGCCCGCTGGTATAAAAGTAAACAGTTTGCTAAATTCTTAGCTCCATATAAATCGGTGGCCATTTACAAAGCTAAAAATAATTTGCTACACGTCAGTGCCGATCACGCTTCGGTTTTTTCTCGCATTTCGTGCTAAAACGTTAGCGCTGGAGATTCCAGAGGTTGCAAACTGCGAGCCTCTTCCAAATAAACGAACGTCGTTAAAATCGGTTTCCGCACACGAAAACTCTTTCATGTCTATTCAAACGGGGGATTTAGAGTTTACACAATCCAGGCTGGAATGGCGCCAAACCAAACGCAGCTATGTTATGGACAATAGAATTAACAATTATTTAACAATTTACTGCGGGATTCCGGTATCCGCTGACCGACATTGTAACAATCCACTACTAAGATATAATAATATATAAATAATTATTTTTATATTCTATCAAGTATTGGATTGTTACTAATTAAACATTACATTATTACCTTAAATATTGTACTGTAGTCAAAGAAAAAAAACAAAGTGTAAAGGATTATGTTTTAAAGTTAAAGACTTAAACTTTAACACATATTCCTCTAAAATTTGTTATTATATAATTATAATTATGCAGCAAATGCCACTTCATCAATTTCGTCAATAGTCGTCATCATTATAATCATCACTATAATGACGCTACGCACCATTACATTTTCAACGTGTAATTGGTACTTAAAAACTTCCCATGATGTTCTACAACATCATGGGAAGTTTTTAAGATTAAATTTTCGCCATCTGTTTTTAAGTGAAATACAATTATTGTTTTAAAGGATTTTTTAGAAACTGGTTTTCTGTTTTCGAAAGAGGCTAACTTTCATTTATATATGATATTTAGGGGGCAAGCGAGACGGGAATTATAATAACACTTAGTGTTAAGGATTAAAGGAATAATATAGATTATAAAGTGATACTTTTTCAACATGCATTTAGGGTCAACTCACATTGATTAAGAGTTTTCGACTACAGTATAATGTTATGTTTAGTTAGTAAGAAATAGTAATCATTTATCGGAATGATTTAAAAAAATCAAACTCACAACTGAAATCAGGATACGTGACCGTACCGTAAACGTACTAATACGCATTCTATACCGTAAATACGTTAAGCGTGAACCACTGCCAACAATAATGCGCTCTCTTTTATGTTATTAAGGGGGCAAGCGAGCCGGCGGGTAACCTGATGAGAAGCAACTGCCGTCGCCCATGGATACTCACGACATCCGAAGAGTAGCAAGTGCGTTGCCGGCCTTTATGAGGGAATAGGGAATGGGAATAAGGATAAGGGGAAGGGCTAGGAAGTTTCTACGGTCTCTTAAAAATATCTGCGTTGTACTTATGTACTTATACATTTCAATTCTAACCAAATTAAAAGGCTTTTAAGGACTCATATTCGTTTTCGTGTCATTATGAGAGTTGTATTCGCTGTAGAACTAATTAAACAGAAACATCGAAATAATGGGTATTTTTCGATCGTATATCCTCTTCATTGGAAATACTCGAATAATACTCGAATAAAACTCGAATAATATTCGAATAAAAGTGAGGATAATATCGGGTCTGTTTACAGGAAGTTATTTTAATGTACCGCGGGTCTCGCAGACGTAATTATTATTCAATCTTTATCCGAGAGAAGTCAGGCTTTGGTTGAATTACTTTCGGTAAAAGCATTTCTTCCCCCCGAACGGAAGTGCTAAAATAAATGGCGTGGAACTTTGGTTTGACGAATAAATTACTTAGAAGTAATACAATAAATTAATCGATATCTATAAAATCTTGCGAATTTCTTTTGCGCTTAAGGTTCCTTTGAGAATACCTTAATTTATCGAATCTGTCCAGTGTAACTTGATTCTGGTACTTTATGCATTTTTTAATTAAATAAGGGGTCCGTAGCCTAGTGGGTAAGGCAATTGGTTCGTCCTCGAGAGGGTGCTGGTTCAAACCCTGGTGGAGGCGTGTACTAATGAGACAAAAAAAAATGTTTGTTTGTCTGTTTATCTGTTTGTAAGCGCTAATCTCCGGAAATACTGAACGGATTCGAATAAACCTTTTTTTACTTAATAGCTAATAAGTCTACGCAACACATAGGATACTTTTTATCCCGGGAAAATGTACGGTTAACGTGATATACAAATTTTCGCGCAACGGAGTCGCGGGCATAAACTAGTTAATACTGTAGCAACAGTTACGTCACTTTAACAAAGACAAAAAAATCCGTTGTTGGTTAAACATTTCCCGACGCCTACCGGGTACTTTTACTTTCATGTACTTTCACAAGGAATTTTCACGCCGTGATCTCTCGATCATTCGTTTGCCAAGAAAATCTAATTTGGTTATTTTATAAAGGGAAATTCCATTTTAAATCAAATATTTGAAATAAAGTAAATAGCTATAGCTTACTGCTTTACGAAATCGTTGTACAGTTGGATAAATTAGCTAAAGTGTAGTAAACTTTTAGTTTAAAAAATACTTATATTAAATAAACCGGTCAAGTGCGAGTTCGACTCGTGCACGAAGGGTTCCGCACCAGTATACAGAGAGAGAGAAAAAATTACAAAAATGTATTTCTGAAAGTCTTAAATTTGTAAAAAAGTTTTAAATTTATAAAAACATTTTAAATTTATGAAAAAGTTTAAAATTTACAAAACAAATACACAGAGACGGATAGACAACGAAGTCTTAGTAGTAGGGTCCCGTTTTTTCTTTGAAAAGAAGAAAATATTTGAAGGTTAGTTAGTTGCTGAAGTATTTATGTACAAGTGTAATAAGCAATGATAAATTTTTGATTGCTTTATTTACACAAAATAATTAACCTTTGAACATAGCATGACTTACAAAGGATTTATCACCATAAATAATGTACACGAACCATTCACAGTTAATTTACCTTAAAGTTTCTGATAGTGACCATTATCTTGTTGGTATAAAGGTCTTATCGGAGGTGAAATAACGATATTATGATTGACGGCACGCGGCGTAACAACAAAAGGTGATAAAGTTTCGCCTCAATTTAAGATTACTCCGGAAATTTCCTCCCAACTCCACAGTGTAAGCCCAATGTACAGTAGAATAACTATATTGCTGGTTTTGAATGATACGCAAAAATCTATACTAATATTATAAAAAGATAAGATTTGTTTGTATTGATGTTTGTCTGTCAATTTTTGGTATACAAGTAGAGTGTATTTTGACTTGGCTGTGGTTTAATAGGTATATTGTGTAAATAATTTGGTCAAATTACGCAGAAATTTCCTTTATGGCTTACACGTATTAAGTAGATAAGTAGTTAACTTGATTTCTAGTCATTTATCTTTATGTAAACACAAAATTTAGTAGCAAGTGGCAAGTTAAATGACTTAAAATTAAGTTAAATAACGATATTATGATTAAGTTAAAATTTATCTACTTAATTCGCGTAAACTACACATTAAGTATTAAAATTTTAAGAATAATAAGTACTAAGGGCCTATTTCACCACTTACCGATGAGTATCGTATCTACAACTTATTTGATAAATGAAGTATTGAGAATCTATCAATTAAGTAGTTAGTTTGTCTGAGATATATAAGTGGTGAAACGGGCCCCAAATAAACAAGTGCGACGTGTTTATTACCTAGCTAGCTAGCTTAATAAAGGTACTACTTGTACCTTTATTAAGCTATCCAAAATTGTAACGTGTGTATTATTTGAGCGATAGGATAAAGAAGGTATACTAAATGTTTTTACATTGTAATCTCCGTGTTTATTATTCAGCGGCTAATACCGTACGCTCAACTTTACTATTGTTACTCAGCTCCCGGGATCGACTCATTTTTAGCATAATTTGCTCCTAATTAACCTTTACGGAACTTCGTGATTATCGATATCCACGTAACGAAGGCGAAATGCGGTTAATTATCGGATAAAAAGATGAGAGAGGACGCTATCTAGTCTCTGGCTTTTAGATGTTCGTAATTGGCATCGAAATAATCTGTTCAACGGATTAATTTTCAAGAACCAAAGTTCTAGAAATATGTATATTTAGGTGATTACATATTTTTTATATCTAGCCAATAACCGTACCATTGGACTCATTCACCAAATCTTCTTCCCTCGACTCAGTTTTAGAAACTTGGAAACTCAGGCTAGGCTAAGTCTGCTAATCTTTTTCTACCATATTTGTTGCATTATAAAGTTTGAATAAGCAGCATAAAAATATATCGGTTATTAGTGGTAGATATATATAAAAAATTTTCCTACACCTTTGCCGAGCAGCTCTACCTTCGACTCCTATCATTAATTTTACTTATCTTCTTAGTCGTTAAGATCCTTATTGTTTTAAGCATTAACACTGCTTAAGGATCATGAAATATTGCAGATTAAAAAGCAGCGAGATAGGATTTACAAACCTTTATACTATAAGGAGCTTTATCCCGTCGGCCAGTGATTCTAATTCTTCCTTGTCGCCGGATTATCGTAGCATGAAATCGCTAGTAGTATTTAGTAGGGATACCGACTAGCTCCAAAATTTGCTATTTTTTTAAATAGTATAGAGATAAAAAGTATTTCCAAAATTTCAGCTTCATAACGTATATATTTTTTTTCTAATAATTTTTGGAGGATATTGTTGGACAATTAGATTTTTTAGTATTTTTTTTTTTACAATATTGATAGGCAATTAACAAAAACTTTTGTTAATTGCCTATCAATATGCAATTAACAAAAACGTTGTGGAACCATTTTCATAAAACTAATATTTAATAATAGCTATTTAATATAGCTATAAAACAGAGTCTTCCCGCGATGCGTACAAACTACCGGTAAGTGACGTCAAAATCGAGTATCGTTATGTATACAGCATTTGGGTAGGTCTTTTTATATAATTTTTTAAATTACCATATATTGAGAGAATTTAAGCTATCAGAATAATTTTTTCACCAATATTCCTATTATTAAGGGTGTCTTTAATTACCATCAAAAAGCCGTCTTTCCCGTTTAATTTGCCGTGCAATTCCTTCGTCCAAGTTAGTATTGCATTTTGTGCAATGTGCATGTGCAAATGTGCAACAATGCAGCTTTTGCCTGCAGCTTCGTTTTGGATGGAATAAAAAATCACGTAAATTTCGAATATTTTGGGTATAAAATTATGATGTTTTGCAAAGACAGATCGTCTATCCACAACTTTATTTGACAAATATACGGAGAATCAAAAACGTTCCGGACAGCCTAACAGAGACTATCGCTAAGCGTTGAAACAGGCTCTAAAAATATATTACATATTAAAATACTATGAATCCTTTGAACTTAAATATGCTAAAAGTCAAGTTGAGTGGTTGCTTCGTTAGGGCTTAAAGGACGAATACATTTTCACATATTTTATAATTAAAATTAGTTTGAATAAAGTTAGTTTTTATTAAAAATGCATTTAAATAAATAACGCTAAAATATAAAAAATTTAGAACTTTTAAAATAAATCCAGTTTTCCAATGTTCGTGATTTTACAGTTGGCAATCTTCTTATTTGGATTTGATTCTGTTGTTGCAGCTGTGACGTCAGCACACGAGATCAGTCAGCTGCAGGTGCCGCTGTACGCGGACCCGCGGCGCGAGGCC
>JAOTAV010070651.1:0-13559 GCA_026546445.1 Cyclargus thomasi | reverse complement strand
GCGCATTCGACGGACTCAGTATTTTAACACACGATACAAAATTCTGTTACTGAGTTCCTGTAGAAGCGGTTTTTTTTAATTTGGCATATTTATCGAGTTATTAAGAAAAACTCTTTTTGCGGCGATTCCGAGTCGTTTTGTTTAGTTTAGTAAGTAAGACCTTTGGTTTGCACTTGAGAGGGTGCAGGTTCAAACCCCGGTGGAGGCGTGTACCAATGAGACATTTTTCGACCTCAAGTACATAATACGGACGCTCATTGCCGTAGGAGAGCCACCTATGATACCACGGTCTCATAAAAAACTGATGTGAAACGGCGTTGTGCTGTGTTTCGTTTATTGAGTGAATTTACCGATGACCCAACTTCCCTAATTCCCTATTCCCATTCCCTCATAAAAGGCTGGCAACGACTTTTTGGGTGTCACGAGTGTCTATGGGCGACGGCAATTGCTTTTTATCATAAAAAAAACTAATAACTAAGCTAATTATCATAAAAAAACCTGGCATGTGAATAACGGTCATAACTCGTGTGAAGAGAGAAAGACGATGTTTTATTTTGTCCTTTATTCGCCCCTTAACACTAGCTCTGTTGCTCGCTACCTGATTTGCGTGAAACTTTATAAACTATCCCGTTTTACAACATTTATAATTACTGATCGGCTCCTATTGATCGTAGCGTTATGTTATATAGCTTATAACATTCCTCGATAAATGGACTAACCAACACAAAATAATTTTTCAATTCCAGCCAGTAGTTCCTGAGTTTAGCGCGCTCAAGCAGAAAAACAAACTTCAGCTTTATATTATTAGTAAAGATATGAAGAGTTGTACGAAAGAACTTAATCGAGTGTTTTATTCTTCTCTTCTTTATAATTTCAAATTTAGAAGTGCCTTATAAGTAAGCTATAACGGCAAAATGACTATTTTTCGCGATCATTGAAATTAATTTAAAGCCATACATAATACCATTATGCTTTTATAGTCATCACAGAGGAAGGGCCAGTGAGTTGTTATTCTAACATATCAACAAAATCAAAGGCATATCGGCAAGGTCTGAACTTCGCTAATTTTTAAAATAAAATTGAGATATAATTATTGGCATTTTTTTTTGTACTACAATTTTCTAATATTTATATACCTTTCGATAAATTAGGTAATTAACAACAACTTTTGTCATAAAACCAATATTATGAAAGCAATATTTAACATAGTTATCGAACAGAGTCTTCCCGCGGCGCGTACAAACTACCTAACGGTGACGTCATAATTAGGTATCGTTGTTGTATGGAGCGTTTTAGAAAGTCAATTTTGGGTGAATTTTAAATTGCCATATGTTCGAGACAGTTTCTGATATCGGCGTCATTCTTTCACCGATATTTCTTTTTTGTGGTACGTCTTTTATCATTGATAATAATAAAAAAGTATTCGACTATCCTATTATAGTCGCCAAAATACTCTTATCATAGAATTAAGGAACTGTGAATATACAAAAGGCCGTGGAGCAACCCATCAGTAACTACAATATCAGCTGATTAGTGATGCCCTACCCAAGAATACGGGATCCGGATAAACCCTGATCCGTACTGATTGATTACTGCTGCGGGCGGCTAGGGCGGCCGCCCCGGGCGAACCGCTCAGCTGAATAATTCACACGAATATATTTATTCGACATCGAGATGCGAGGATCATTTCTCTGGAATACGAAAACAATTGAACGCGTTATCATATGTGACTTTTCCGGAACAAATCTATCCTTGAAATCATTGAAAGTATGTAATTATTTTATTCGAAACTAACGCGCTGCTCATTGTCGATGGTTCAGGAAAAAGCACGTCGACACCAGGCAGGCAAAACAGAGGAACAAAAAAAGGCGTTCGAAATTTAAACATCGCCAAAACAGTTGATATAGTCTGTGGTCGACTGTGACTGACTGTGATTGGCTGATATATATCAGACTGCACAAACTGAACTGAGATTTTTAGTAAAAGTACCGCGTATTGTCGTAAAAGAAACAATTACAAATACTTATTTAGATGAAAAATCATAAAAATTCATGACTAGAATAAAATGATACCTTCATAGTAATATTTTAATATAAATAGTGTTGGTGTGAATTTTTATACTTGTACTTATACTTATTTACCACATACATTAGATAAGCGGGATATAAAAGATTGTTTCATAACAAAAAGTATATTTTAGATAAGTAATCAATGAAGATGACTCATTCATTTGTTATGTTTAAAATGTCTATTGTTATGTCGTAGTAGTGAATTTAATTAGATGTTGAAAAAAATATGTTATAAATTTAGGATTAATAAGTAAACTGGCCAAATCTTTTTAATAATTTCAGGAATTAAGGTTTTATCACAAGTTTGCAACATTTAAATAACATACAGGCTGGTAAGAAAAATGTATTAAAGGAAATGTGCATGGAGGACACATATTTATCATTAATAGATACTTTAAAGACTGACATACATATTAATATATCCTTAATGCTAACACTTTGTCAGTTGTCGTCGACATGACCAGCTTCACTGCGGAGTCCCCCTCGGAATCTCCAGTAGGCTACACCCATCGGCCAGAATTCCTCCACCTCGAAACTTGAAAGCCTTCCGAGACGGAGAGAATATGGACCCTTTATCTACAAATATCCAAACACAGTTTAAATACATCCAAATCCGACCCGACTCCTGAAAAAGCCACTACATCCATATTCACGCCCGCCACAACTAAGGACACTATAAATATTCAATTCGATTCCGGAATCGGTTTCACCGGCAATAAAACCACGAAAACAACCGGACGGAATTAAAACCGTGAGGCGGACCTGTCGATTGCTCTAAGCCGGTTTCAATTTGTCCGGCAAACAGCAATCCGTCCCCCGTGCGTCCCCCGTATGTCCCCTGGGCTATAATCTAATCCCATTTGGTCTTGCCGCGGGATTCACACTCAGCTGAGTCAACACCACATAGGTAAAGTCTGTCGCGACAAAAAGTTCGCACCCGAATTAAATTTAAACGTAGAGGGTTCGGTTACGGTTGTTTGTCTATAACTGACTTGCAGGTCGTGAGTTCAAATTCCACTTTGGTAACATGTTTTTCGAAGTTCATTTAGGACAAGACAGGCTGATCATCTGATTGCCTGTTAATTGAAGATTATAAGTGGGAAGAAGCGGACAATCAGCATTTTGCAACCTTCAAGAATATACTCATTTTTTTCCATAAGATTTTGACAATTCCTGTAACTTACCTATTTCATTATCTAGCTAGAATCGCTACTCTCAAACCTGCGCATCCAACCCACATTATTTTAATTTCAAATAAATTTTCGGGTCCAAAAGCGTCCATTAACGCAAAAATCCGGAAGTTTTTAAATATTATTTATTTGCTTATGTCTTCAATTAAGATGATCTATGCGTCGGATGACGTATGAAGGCGATTCTGCGATTTCCAGCTAGTCGTGTCGGCCCCACTGGTTTTCCTACGAAAATTACAAAACACGAATTTCGGGGCCAAATCTCGTAAATTTTGTTCATAAGATACTGCATACAAAATAGGCTAGCAACTACTAAGAAGCATTTAAGTAATACCAGCATTAGTAACGAAAAGGACAAGCGCTAAATCAGTGCCCTGGGGTACTCCCGACAGAGTACGCGGTAATTCGATTGTACCCGCTCTCCTCCGTCTGCGGTGAGGGGAGATGCGGCATATTGCGTTAACACCTCCGTAATCATCTCTTGTCCTACCTCAGCTAGCCCCTGAACCAACATTTTTAATTTAAAATATGGCTTGTAATAAGTGTGCAATTAATTTTTTTTGTATGATATTTAGAGGGCAAACGAGCTAACGGGTTTAGTGATTGAAAGCAACTGCCGTCGCCTATGGACACCCGCGACATTCGAAGTGCATTGCCCAAAAATTAGTACATCACGCGGGAACCGTACATTTTCCCGGGATAAAATGTATCCTATAAGTTGCGCTGATCTAGTAGCTATTAAACAAACAAAGATTTATTCAAATCCGTCTAGTAGTTCCTTAGATTAGAGTGTACAAAAAGACAGACAGATAAATAAACAAACAGATAACTTTTTTTGTCGATATGTATTCTATTACTGTTAGCACTCCCACATTGATAATTTTGTAAAAATATTAAATGTACAGACACTCCAATTTTACTGTTTTATTATATGTATAGATAGATGTTTGAAGATGAAATAAATGCTTCCATTCAATAAACAAACATTTTAATAAAATTTAATTTCAAAACTTGTAAACCTGTGACGTTATGAAACGAGGAAATATTAAAAACAAATTGAGGACGCGAAACGTTCTAGACACGGGTTTCTCAAATTTTGCGTCGAAAAACCCTGTTTATTTTCCCGATAATTAACATCACGACTTGCCTATCGATAAGGGTCCGTAAGCGTCCGTGGCCTAATGGGTAAGAGCTTTGGTTTGCACTCGAGAGGATGCAGGTTCGAACCCCGGTGTGTGTACCAATTAGACATTTTCCGATCTCAAGTACATAGTACGGATGCTCATTGTCGTGGGAGAGCCATGCTTCAGCACGAATGGGCCGGCTCAACCGAAGTGATACCACGGCCTCACAGAAAACTGGCGTGAAACGGTTTTGTGCTGTGTTTCGTTCAGTGAGTAACTTTACCGATCCCTATTCCCGTTCTCTATTTCCTCATAAATGGCCGGCAACACACTTGCGACTCTTCGGATGTTGCGAGTGTCCATGGGCGACGGCAGTTGCTTTCCATCAGGTAGCCCGTGTGCTCGATTGCCCCCTAAATATCATTAAAAAAAGGGTTTCTTAATGAGTCCGAAGAGGACGACGTGTTTTTTTTAAATGACCTCCGAAAACGAGGAGGTTATGAAATTTTGATGGCTTTGGATATTTTATACAAGACTAGCTGCTGCAAGCGACTACTTTCGCGTAGTGATAAAGATGAGAATTATTATTTTTCTGCTGTTTTCGAAAATTTTCCCGAATTTCCTTTGCTATAAACCTCACGCAGGCCGAGACATTTCCAACAAATGCAAAGTCGTCGAAGTCGGTTCGTGCTTTCTAGAGTTATATCGTCAGGGTGGAAAACAAGACTTATTTTTATATAATACCATAGAGGAATAATTGGTAAATGATAATAATAAACAACTAATTTTTTGTAACTTTTGTAAAAGTTGTTGAAGTTGTTGAAGTTCTGATTTCACACTTTAAGAAACTCTTTTCTAGACGAAGTGAAATGTGAAATCGCTGTCAAGTGACAAGGAAAACTTTTTCTTAAGCTTTACTCGCGAATAATTTTTACTCTCAGAGTGTACTGGAGGGAAATTTAATAAAATTTAGCATACTTGGTGTATATACCTATTTTAACTAACGGTGACCGTGCATGGGCCAGGACTGCCGTCCTCAAGATAAAATGCCGCTATGTACAAAAAGTACTTTTTGAGTTATGAGCAAAAACCGTAGCAATTTTTCTATGGGCTTGGTACTTCAACGGCAATATTAATTTTAATAACTCGATGACTATAAAAGCTACAAAAATTTTGGTAATACACGTCGATAGAGCTTTTATTGCGGATTATGATGGCAACAAAAAGTCAAAAACGACCAGATGTTGGTTAACGGCATTTAAGCTTGAGGAAGGCGGAGTAGCTCTACCATAAGTTTAAAGCAATGGTATTTATCTTAGTATATACACTTTATTTGTTTTATGGATACTCGATAGCGACTACGTAATTTTTAATATGGTAATTTAAGTTTCACAAGTGACCGTTAGAGACGCTATAAAATGTTGCCATACTAAAAATTTACGTATATCGAGTGTCGACGAATTACATTGCTTCAAACTCATGGTAGACCCACAGCCCACTTGAACTTGTTTATCTATTTTTTTAATTCAAAAATCATTCATATTTCTCTGGATAATGTCGTTTAGCCATAGCATCCCGCCAACGGAGCAAAAAGTTTTTCAATATTCCTGGATCTTGGAGGCGTATTAAAGATGGAATGTCTTGGAAACCAAGTCTTATCTATGGACGCTTCATAGCACGTCAGTCTGGTCCAGTGGTAAGTACCCGAGGAACTTGTCTTACTGGTACCAGACAACGGAAATATATTTATATGATACACATATTTAATACACAACCACGACCCAGGAACTTTTGAAAAACTTTTTATTCCATCGGCGGGATTCGAACCCGCAACCCCCGGCTTAAGCTACCAACGCGCTTTCCAACTAAGCCACAGAGGTAATCGAAGTACTTATTATTTTAAGTTTTTTAAAGATATTTTACAACAACCTTCATTTATAATTTTGTTACGTAATAATTTTGAAGTAATTTGTTAAAACCAAAACGGGATGTATGTTAAATACTTTAAGCATAAACAAATATAAAGTTTAATTATATAATTCAATACAATATTTGGAACCACTCTATCGTCATCGGGTCGCGATACGGGGTCAACACCTGACCCCGTAGACAACAAGCTTTCGTTATATATGTATGTATGTGTATGTACGTATGTATAATTGACAACCTCCGTATGTTAAACGGTTTTGATAGATTTTGGCTTGAGAGGTGTCGTTAGATTCGTATATACTGTGAGGAGACTTGTGAGAGTGACACTAGATATTATATCAAAATGTAAAAAAATTGCGGATTTTGGCGCCAAATTCGAATAGTGTATTGTTCAAATTGCAACGGTTCTTGCAGTCGGGTTTTATATTTTTTGACGCTTAGCTTATATAAAGAATTGCGCCAAAATTTGTTTAACCCGCGGGAACCAATAATTCTCAAAGTATCGGCATACCAAATTTCAGCAAAATCGGTTCAGCAGTTTGAGCGTGAAGAGGTAACAGACTGACAAACGGACTGACACACTTTCGCATTTATAATAATAGTCTGGCCTCTGTAAGTTCAACCGAGCATTTAATTTCACTAGCAATATTATTCCGCCGCAATCTTTTGTTTTCGGTTAAAACTGGACTACATGATTTTGATACTTGATCATGAGTATTATTATTTATTATATAGGTATAGTTTTTTATAAAAGAAATGACATGTTATTTATGTAAATAAATTATATTTTTATAAAAGATATATAAAAATACTACATGACTAGTTGGTGCTCGCAGCTTCGTTGCGCAAAAAATTATATAATACGCGGGAACCATACATTTTCCCGTGATAAAAAGTATCCTTTATGTTACTCAGACCTTATAGCAAGTAAACAAAAAAGATTTATTCGAATCCGTCTAGTGGTTCCTGAGATTAGCGCGTACAAACAGACAAACAGATAACTTTTTTGTCGATATGTATTCTATTAATGCTTCTTAGCACTCATATTGATTATTTTGTAAAAATATGAAATGTACAGATACTCCTATTTTACTGTTTTATTGTATGTATAGATAAGATATCAGAAATAAGATTTGGTTCTTCTATCGGGTATTCAGAGTCTGATTTTGATTATAGCAAACAAATTATATAAGTATAATTTGTTTGAATTACATACATTGTATTTAATTAAATAATAAACGAAACTTTGTCCTATAAATCATAATAAGAATAACATTTTACTTTTTACAAAAACTTATATAAAAATACTCGTGTTTGGGTCTCATGATCTCATAAATGATCAAAATCTTTTTCACCACTACAATTGTGTGATACCGTCTACAGAATTTTTTAATTTGATTTCAGGTTTTTTCTAGGTTCAAGTTATAGTAGCCGGACTATTCTATGGAAGTATGGATATAAATAAAGAAAACGTGCTGGCTAGGGGCTCTGACCTGTTTGACCTGAGCACTGGTATCGACGGCGGACTGTCGATGGCTTTCCAAACACTTCATTACCTAATTAATGGCGCTAATTAATAATTAATAATAATTAGGCCAACGCATTATACTATTAATGTCATCCCAGCATTTAGTATCTTCCCGCTGTCAATTTATGATAATGCTCGGAATTGTACATTGTTATTTTATGCTATATCTCTACATATATAAAACTCATAGGTTTGTCAATGATTGACTCATGATTGTTACACAAATCTTATGTTATTTAAATAGATTTTAGGATCTTGGCGTGAAGAACTAACAGACAGAGAAACTTTGAAATGGATTTATTATTTTGGTCGTGCTAATTATTGTGCGTCGTAAGCTTTTGCAAATCTTTACTAATATTTAAAGGGGAAACATTTGTATTTTTGTATGTTTATATTGAATAGGCTCAAAAATTACTGGACAGATTTCATTTTCTATTACTTAGAGGGATTCTTCCGAATCCGTATAGGCTATATTTTTTCCCGGAAAGTGAATAGGATTATTCGTGGTAGTGACAATTGTGGAGTAAGTCGTCGAAAAAACTGCCGTACGTTAACGATTCTCACGAACGCTGCCTGTATGGTTAGAGATGTATGGTTGACTTCTATAGAAAAGTTATAGAACTCAATAATGCCCTACGAAAAGGTCAGCAATAGTATAAACCGAACATTTATATTTTAGACATTATAACCACTTTTCCATACATTAAAAGTAATTAAAATTATTAGCCTATGTTTATTGATCATATTATCGTCAAACACTAATCCTTATCCAAATAAACTATTTATTGAGTGAGATTGTTTCAATAGCTATAAATTACTTTTTATTTTTTTTTTAATCGGACATTCCATTTAAAAGATATCACGAATTTAAATTGTAATTAGTATTAAAACAAATGATGGCCGCCAAATGTCCACCCGTGCGAAGCCGGGGCGGGTCGCTAGTACTTATTTAGTTTTAGTATTCGTCACGTAAATATTATACGTTCAATATCTAGGTTGAGTAGTAATGATTTTGTTACGAAAAAATTCTACAGTTCTAATTTAATAATTTCGATTAAATCGTTTTCACCGGCAGAAAGTATTTCACGTGTAAAATGAAATCAGCAGCTAACGCAGCCGCTCGTGACGTCTGTGCAAAAAAAAAAATACGACGATCGAATCAATTCCGATCCGATTGCCCGACTCCGGCTTGCCGGTCCGGCTCCGCCTTGCCGGCTCCGGCTTCACGCTTCACGCTCGGCCGGATATCTGCTTGTCCGATGAGTTTACACAATACGACGGTTAGTAAGAAGTGAAATACCAAGCCAGGTTATAACTTTCATTCTCGTAGGGATAGAAATCGCAAAAAAATTCAGTGTTAGATACGAAAAATAAAAAAATATTTCTTTATGGTTTTTTTTTGGAAAAGTTAAAAATATTCTTCAATCAAATATTTAATTATGAAGATACATAATTATATAAGCGTATAAGTTGACATTATGGCTTGTTCCGCTCCTAGTCTCTCCGAGACCGCGAGATTTATCTTTCGTACGATTGTGAAATACAATGAAATGAAATTGTTTATTTGGATAAAATATGGTTTTAAACTATATGTGTTATATTTCAATAGTCCTTATATTTTGTCGTAGCTGACGACGTCCAAATATATATTTTGATATCGAGTTAATATAATTCTTGCATTCCTATGAAAGGAAATATAATATTAACTAATAGCATCATTCATAGTCATAAATTATAATTAGTAAAAAAGTCACAAACAATGTCAAGATAAATTATTATTATAAGATAAAAATTGAAAAGTTTTGGCGGGGATTACAGAGAGTGACGTTGTGTTTTTTGTATTTTTTGTTAAATTTGTGTTATTTCGGTGTGTAATGTGAGATAATGGTAGAATATCGAATATTAAACATTCGTTATCATGTACAAGTGTGGACAAGTGATACAACTTCAAGGAACCTGCTATTTTGTGTTCCCTCCGCAACTCCATCCGAAGTTTTAGTAAAGCTTCTACCTCTTTACTAAATCGACTGACTTGACTCTGACTGTATTGACGTTTTATCTTTACTCTGACTAGACTTTAGACGAAATTTATTATTTTTGACGAAATTTATGTAACGTTGCTAAAATTTATTGGAACAAGAAAATTGGTTATCTGCCTTTTTTGACACTGGCCATGGTTATAGCCGAAGTGCCATATAAATAAATGATAAAAAAAAATAGATTTCCAAATAACAAAATGTCAAAATTAAATAGTCGATTCATAACTAATGTCAGTATTGATTATAACTAAACAACAAGAAATCATTTGAGCTTTAACTCGTTCAATTAAGTTTTATTTTTCAACACACTTGATTTTTATTTAAGTCTTGTGTCGGATAATCTTGGTGCCATTATTTTATTTAATGTAAAGGGATCTGTGCATCTTAGTTATATGTTATCGAAGGAAAAAATCATAAAAATAATACTGGCAAAATTATTTAATGTAAATTCTAGCCCAACAGACGGACAAACTCATTATAGCAATTATTATATTAGTACCGGCTATATAATGCCTCCGGTTGACCCTTCATAAGCCTTTAAGGTTCTCAAAACAAACGGTTATTACTTAAGTCAGTAATTAAGGAACTAATCTTCAAGTTACAGGTGAGCCCCACCCCTTCTCCCCCGCGGTTAACCGTAACAGTCCCGCGGGAACTTTGTAACTCGTAACATAATCCCTCATATGTAAATATTAAAGACCAATTATAACACGGACGTAGCACCGACGGGGGAATCAAAATAATTGCTTTTACGTAAGTTTAAGAAGTTATAAAGATAGATTTACACCTGAGTCCTGACACAGTTAATAAGATTAGCTTATGGTAGCAAGATAGTAGTGAAATTATTGAAATGGACGCCGAAAGTAAATCGAACGCTTCGAAGCTAGCATTCCGAATTCCATTACCAAAGTATTCGAAGTTCCGACTTCACAAACTCACCTAAACCCAGCTTCGGAATCTCAACTTCTTTCGCCCCGAGCTCCGGCGGTGTAGAGGGGGATGAGAGGGGGTAGGGGGTAGGGGGAGGACGTATATAACTTGCACCAACTATTTCTTTAATCGTTCCAAAATTAAATTCGAACTTCGCGAATATTTTGCACTGCTTTTGATTGCTAAAGAGTTTTGTAGTCTCTACAACAAATTATTCTGCCAGCGCATCCATATTTCCATAGTAATATTATTAATGAGAAAGACGAAGAAACCAATCGACTTTATTTTCGGCATGTTGAAAGGAGTTATCCATATTACTCGTCAGAGTAACATGGATCATTTTTGGACTTGGAAAACATCATGTTTCATGATGAGCTTGATAGAATTTTCGTAATTTCCAGACGATTGAAACTACGGGCAAAAGTTAGTAAGGCTTATAGTAAATGTATGTATCGTAGAAATTCACATGTAACCTGAATAATTTGAATATAGACAAAATATTAAACTATTATGGCCTTCATGAGAGCATACGTAATCAACACGGACATGTAAAATCATCCACAACTTATAACGCCTGTCTATAAAGCTCACAATTACTCGTATTGGGCATTGGCCCATCGACCAACGTTAATTTGGTACCATCTCTAATGGTTAGAATATGTCGATTCCATGTATGTCGTGATCTGCCATAACGCACCCAAATTAGTCGGTCCGCAAACTGGCAATAAATTAACTTCTCTGATAGCACACAAAACGTATTAAAATATGACAAGAGACAATTAAAAGTGAATATCTACGTTCTTATTGTAGTAAGGACGGAGGGCGAGCGCGCGTGACGTCACTAAGGGTCAGGACACAGCAATTTAATGATGTACCCCTCGCAGTTACGACCGGGTAATGATCACTAGTGATCGTTACACTAGCAGTCATAAGCTATGATCATTTAATGTGTAACAAAATCTATTTTTCGAACTCGGACATTAAAATCCATGTTTTTTTTTTTATCTATGGACGCTTCACATGACGTCAGTCTGGCCCCGTAGTAAGTACCCGAGGGACTTGTGTTACGGGTACCAGACAACGGAAATATATTTAACATTTTTATACTATATACATATTTAAGATTTTTATTATATGATACACATATTTAATACACATTCACGACCAAGGAACTTTGAAAAACTTTCGTTCCGTCGGCGGGATTCGGACCCGCGACCCCCGGCGTGAGCTACCAAGGTGCTTAACCACTGCGCCACAGAGGTCGTCGTTCGTCAGTCGTTAATGTACACAGTGTCACTCGCGCTATCAAGACGAATCTAAGGACACCTCATCTATATATTGATATGCAAGCAGAAAACTTCGTACCCCTTTTGTCGAAAGATGCGTAGATGTAAAAGCGTGAAATTTCTCCCAGCTATAGTTGATATGGAGGAGGAGCGCGGAATAGCAATATTATTTTAAAATATGCTTTTATCTTACTTATTTTGAAATAATAAAACGCTACGCACACTACAATATTTTGACAGGACACATCGATAATCATACACGAAATGTTGACGTCTGTGTATAAAATATAATGGCCTGGTAACGAGACCTTTATGCCAAATTGAAGTCTGTGATTGAATTGAGTATAGATTATAATTTTTATAGTTTTTCTACAAAATGGATTTAAACATTTGTGGTCTAATTTCGACCACAGGGTGATCTCTTATACGTTAAAATCCGTCGTGTGTAATAAGTCGTTTAAGCTGTAGCAGGTAACAGAAATCTACATACATACTTATGTATGTATGTATACAATCATATTAAACATAATCGAAAAACATAACCCTCCGGTTCGGAGCAGTCGGGTTACAACAAACATTTTCTCATTCTGATTAGAGAGAAAAATATATTGGTAAGTAAAATGCATTTTTTGTAAAAGCTCTACAATATATCAATGTTCTGGGGTACTTTGTAACCCCCAGGTTGGGTAGCGTTTTTCACAGGTAACCGCGACGTTAATTCATGGACGGATAAAAAGTACCCCGTCCACGAAGATCAGGGGTAACATTATATTGGTAACATGGGGGCTTAGATTGTAAACTATTAATTCAAGTTACACCTAAAATATAATAATATTGAAAGAACTGTTTTATTTTTTTCTGTGCGTGTGTTTGTGTTAGGAGGTGCGTTCAACACTTCCTAAACGAATGGAGCGATTTTGCTGAAATTTGTTGTGTTCAAGAGGACTCGAGAATGATTTAAATTCACAAATTAGCCTGGCAGGAGTCCGCTAGTCTAGGCACAAAGTCATATTTCGTCGCTGCGAGTGCCAAATTCCATATGTGTTTTTTTTATTTTTTCGCTAAAAATAATCTCAGGTCCGTTATGCACACTCTGATAAAACCATTTTTGTAATATATCATGTTGTGGTATTAATACTTTTGTATTTTTTTTTTATTTTCAATCCAATATGTTTTTTGTTGTTTCCCACAACCTGACCAAATTACTTATACATATACTTGTAAAAAACGTTTTGTTTTTTTGAAATTACAGCTCATTTAAATTACAATTTTTTGTAAAAAAAAAAACTTTAGCCAAATGTAAAACTACACCCAATCGAAACGTGAAATGATATTTACTTTTTTAACCGACTTCCAAAAACGAGGAGGTTAATATGTTCGGCTGTGGATTTTTTTTTTTTTTTTATGTATGTTCAACCATAGCTCCGCCGTTTGTGAACCGATTATCAAAATTTTTGCTTTGTT